>RJWH01003727.1:0-136889 GCA_004363575.1 Solenodon paradoxus | reverse complement strand
GGAAGTTCTGCACATGTTGGCTGCCATCTCCTGTGAACACCTGTGGGAGGTCATGTCTGATCTCTGCGTCTACAGAGATCTGGAAGAGACTGAGAGGGAAGAGCAGGCTACTGTGACTGAGGAGGAATTTCAGGGTGAATGGACTGATCCACTCCTGAGTTTACTGTTACCCAACCTGAGGTCCCTAATAGGTGTGAAGGCTCACAGGTGCCCTCTGTGCCCCTTCAGCTTTTCCCCCCTGGAGACTGGAGCACCCAGCCTCCACTGAAGACTAGTCTGCAGCTACACCTTTCAGGCCACTAAATGGGGAGGAATAACTACTGAAGTTCTTCTGACAGACTCTTAAACAGAAAATGGAAATAAGGCACTCCCTAGTGGAGTAGTGATTAGGTCAGCCATCTCTGAAGAAGCACAGTCCAGGTACATCCCAAAGATCTGGTGCACATTCTGGATTCTGGCGGGAACAACCAATGTGAACAATAAAATAAAATGCTTCTTCCTCCTGTCTCATCCTGCCTGCTTGCCTACTTAACCTTCATTCCTACCTGCAGCTTTCCTTTAAAAAGAAAAGAAAATGGAAATAATGTTGATGGGAAATACAATTTCTAAAAGTTTTGTCCAAAAAAAAAAAGAAAAGAAAAATGGACAGAGGATCTGAGTGGGCATTCCTCCAAAGAATATATACAAATGGCCAATAAAAGCATGATCATCATTAGTCATTAGGGAAATGTGACTTAAAAACACAGCAGATACCACACTGCCTCATACCCACTAAGATGACTATAATCAAAAAGATGAACAACAATAACAAGTGTTGTTAAAGAGATGGAAATATTGGAACCTTGCATATTGCTGGTAGGAAAGTAAAATGATGCAATGCTTTTGGAAAACAGTCTAGCAGTTCCTCAGAGGTTCAGTACCATACAGCAGTCCACGCCGTATGTGCCCGGAGAATAACAGCGTGCTCCACACCGACACCTGCACGTGAATGTCCTGCAGCATCGTTCAGAACAGCCCCCCGAATGGAGACCTCTCATATCCATTTAACTGATGAAAACATAAACAAAAATGGGGAATAGCTGATACACGCTGCAACATGAGTGACTCTTGAAGACTGTTGTGCTAATGAAAGAAATCAAACCCCAAGGGCCACACGCTGTATCATTCCTTTTATAGAAATGTCTGGAATATGCAAATTTACAGACAAAGATTAGTTGTTGGCAGAATTTAGGATGAGGATTGACTGCTAACCAATCTGGAGTTTGTTTCAGGGTGATGAAAATGTTCTGGAATCAGATAATGGTGATGGGTGCATGGCTCGAAATATACTAAAAATATCCACTGAATACTGTATTTTAAAAGAATGAACTTTGTGATATATGAATTATGTTTCAATAAAGCTTTATTAACAATACATTTGTAAGAGAGAACCAAGGAGGTATCTGCCATGGAAGCAGGAATTGAAAACTAAATTGAGAAACCAAAGGATCCCCAGGGCAGTTTGTGGGGCGGGGCCCTGACTGGTATTCCAGACCGTATAGTCCAACCTGTGTTACTAATTTACCGTGAAGTATCCAGCAAGGCTCTGGGCCTCTGTCTGCCTGACTGAGTGGTATAGTGGCAAAAGATTGGACACATGCTAAATACCCACCAGTAGTGGGTGTATATACATCTGTAAATTCTGATATGCAGCTCTTTAAAACAATGTGGTAGATAAATAATGAGTCAATGTTTATGTTATGTCAGATGCTGTCAAACACTTTAATAACAACGTCATTTAATCATAACAGCTCTATGAAATTGTAATTATTAGCTCATTTCAGAAGACAGCACTAGGTCACAGAGGTTAAAGTCAAAGCAAGATCAGATCCCACCCAAGGCATTCTGACTCAAGTTCATGCTCGAGTCCACCAGTAGTTCTCAAAGTGTGGCTTAGGAACACCAACACCCTTTCAGGAGGGTCTGCAAATCTAAAGTTATTTTTGGAGTAATAAAAACATTAAATACCTTTTTCCATTCTCATTCCTTCATGATTGCACAGTGGAGTTTTTGAGAGGTTATATGACATGTAATTTTATCATCTTGTATTTAAATTTTTTTTTAATTTCTGGTGTGGTAAAAACTAATATCTATAACTCACATAAACAGAATCTTTTGTGGCCTTCAATACTTCTTAAGAGTATAAAAAAAACTTCACAGATTAAAAAGATCAGAACTGGCACTCTAAACTATTAACCTTATATTTCTCATCTCTGTACGTTATACTCAAATCTCCTAGAGAATTGTTAGGTTTATATATTTTTTTTAAGCAAGATATAGAAAGGTGATTATAATATGTTTTCATTTAGGTAAGAAAACAATGAGGGAAGTCTCTATACATGTACTCTCTCTGTACGTAGAGTTCACAGAAAACTTTTTTTTCACTTGATTTTTTTATTTAGTTGTTCATCTTTGTTGTTTTCCCCAGACTCGCGACATGAATCTGGGTCCTTGGGATGGATGTGGACTGCGCTCCTTCGGAGGCAGCTGGCAAAGCCACTACTCCATCAGGGCGCGCACAGAGGAAACTTCTAACAGTGGTTGTCCTTAGGAGGAGAGACTGGGGGACAGGGAAATGGAAAGCAGGAATATTTTTCATGTATATAGCTTGGTACTGTTGGATATTTTTCTTCTACCATGTGTATCTATTAGCATTTTAAAACAAAGTTTAAAAAGATAGCCATAGGAAAAAGGGGTAGGGGGGCGTGGGGGAATGAAATATGCTGGTAAGGTGTTTCTTCTGGCTTTTCTTGTAGTTCAACTCTTGGGACAGATGTGAAGATTAGCGCACTTGTTTTTCCCACTTTCAGGGAAATGGAAAGTATAAAATATTAAATATAAAAAATATGCCTTTGAAAGGCATGAAGCTCTCGGTGAGAGAAGGGTATTGTTAATGAGTTTGAATGTTTCATTTACTTGGCAATTTTCTTTTAGGCTCAGATATTAGAGAGAGGATCAGTGTCCAATTTTGCAGTAAACTGTACAAAAGGGGCTTTTGTAGACATCTATGTTTCTGATGTGTGCTTTTAGGATCAAGAAATGCAGAAACTACTATGAAATTCTGGGAGTTTCACGAAATGCCAGTGATGAAGAGCTGAAGAAAGCTTACCGGAAACTCGCCCTGAAATTTCACCCCGACAAGAACTGTGCTCCTGGAGCAACTGATGCTTTCAAAGGTCTGATCCTGAATTAATGCTTAGTTCTGCCCTTGTGACATTTGGTCACAGCAAGTTGTTTTCAGCCTCCCATGTAATTGTCTTATAAGGCCACAGCCAGGTTTTTCCTGCCATACCTTTTACAGATTATCTGCATAGCAAACTCCTGTCTTCATTCACGGACCTTAATTTCTTTTGGAAAAAAATAGATTTCTTTATCTGTAATACTTTTTGGAACCATTCATTCATTCAGCAAATATTTATTAAAGATCACCCCACAAATACTTACTGATTACTATGGGGAAAGTTCCTTTATAGTGGAGATACCTAGCCATCAGCATTTTAAACAAGTGATCCAACTTATCATATCCAATACTAGAAAAGCCTAGCATTATGTGGTATATAGCACCTATGATATTCTTGCCAAAATGTTTGACCTGAATCTAATAATGAGGGAAAAGATAAATATATGTGAGAGTCTACAAAGTTTCAAGATAAAATTCAGTATAATAAAAAGTGAAGAAAAAGGTGAAGAAACTATTTTAGTTTAAAAGAAACTAAAGAGACGTAAAGCCAAAAGTAATATCTTAAGGGTTATAATTAATTTGTTATGAAAATGGTATTGTGTTTGTGTAGGAGAATGTCTTTCTTCTTAGGAGATGCATGATGAAATATTTAGAAGTGGAGTATCTCAATATCTGGGACCTACTTTCAAATGGTTCAGCAAGAGACAATCATGTGTATTATATGTATATATAGGTATATACCATTGAAGGAAGTCATGTGGCAAAATGTTAAGAACTGATGAATCAAGGTCAAACGTATACATATGTTTATTGGGTTTTTTTGTTTGCTTTGTTTTTTAAGGAAAGATACAGGCAAGAATGAAGGTGAGCAGAGGCAGATAGGCAGAAAGCAAGAGGGAGAAGAAGCACATTATTTATTTTATTGAATTGTTCATCTTGGTTGTTTCTGCCAGTCCCAGGACACGAACCTGGGACCCTGGGATGTATTAGACTGGACCCAACCCCTGCTCCACTGGAGCGCACTTGTATTATTTTTTTCAACTTCTCTGTAGATTTGAAATTTTTCCAAAAAAAAAAATCTGAGAAAATGCTAAAAGTCAGCATTTTACTTTAGAAAACAATCTACATTGTACATGTGCCTTTGTGACTCAATTTCCACAAGGAAACAAATAGATAATCCACATTCTCATTATACGTTCACATAAGATATCTTACAGAATACTGGTATTTCACATTTCTTTCAGAAATTGTCCAGATTTCAAAGGATATGAATGTTTAAGCAACTCTTTTTAGGTTTTTTTGTTGGTTTGTTTTTCTGCCTAGCTGTTTCACTGTTGTAAACATTAAATCAGTTCCCTAGCTAGAAGAATCATAAAGAAATGCTCTTTCCGATGGTGTTTCTGATAGATGACTGAATTAGAGGTAGGGGATGGGATGGGATTGTCTTAAAAGATTGTTTTTGAGATTTCATTAGTTTGTGGAAACGATTATATATTTAAGTGAAATTAGAGAAAGTCTTCTACATAAGAAGGAGAGGTGATGGTAAGTGTATGTTATCTGTTCAGTTTTTGACCCCTCACTGAGACATTGAAGCTACATTTCTTAATTTCTAAAGACCATTTTCTAAAGTAAGCTGAAATAAGGCTGTGATGAAGGAGGACTTTGCTTTTAGCCAAGCAAGGGGATGTTTACTGATTATTTTATTTCGAAGATTATTGCTAATGGCAAGTTAGAATAGCACTACTTATGTATGGACTGTCTCCAACTACAAACTCAAATGAAATACAAATACATTTTTGGTGAATGAAGTTGCAGCGATTGGCAGCCAGGCCTATGGTGGTCCTTCATTGCAGCTTCTGTAATCCTCGTCAGCTACAGCAGAGACTATGCACTCAGGTGCTTTTTGTTTTTGGTTGCAGCGATAGGAAATGCCTTTGCGGTCCTGAGCAATCCCGATAAGAGACTTCGCTATGATGAATACGGAGATGAGCAGGTGACTTTCACTGCCCCTCAAGCCAGACCTTATAATTATTACAGGGACTTTGAAGCTGACATCACTCCAGAAGAGCTATTCAATGTCTTTTTTGGAGGACATTTTCCTACAGGTCAGTATCTCAAAATTATCATTAAAAACATGTATATATATATATATATATATATATATATATGTATATATAAAATACATATATATATAGCAATCTATCTATCTATATAGATATATCAGTAAGCTCCTATTTGAGGATCTGAAAAGAGGAACCATGTTGTAGTGGAAGCAGTAAGAATTTGGAATCAGATGAACTGGGGTTTGAGGTGTCTTCAGCCACCAGCTATGCATAATTTTAACCAAATCAGTAGTCTCTGATTCTGCTTCTTCACCTGAAAAATAGGGCTGATAATACCTACCTCATAAGGCTGCTGTGAGGACATTTTAAAGTTTTTTATAAATAAGTAGCAAAATGGCTATTATTATTGTTGTAAAATAGCAGCTATATAAAGATAAAAGCATCCCTAGAGAGTTAGTAGTTGGGATAATTAAATGCCCAGGAAGGAAACAGAATGTTATGAGTTACTACTAAAGAGATTAGTGATATAATATAATCCTGAACAAGGAAGCAAACATGAGTGCATCAGACAGGATTTGTGGCCTATACACTCTTTCTTTCTTTTATATTAAAAAAATTTTTTTAGATATATTCGATTTACAAAATAATATATTTAGATATGTAGGATCACTGTTCACCAAATATATAATACGCCACACTCACCACCAAGTTTCCAATAGTCCTCCACCACTGTCCATTGGGCCTTCACTACCCTTTGTTCCCATCCCTTCTTCTCTGGTAACCCAGTTCTGTTGTCATGTCTAAGGGTTAATTTTTGTTTCGTTTGTTCATTTGCTTTGCTTTATGTTCCACATATGAGTGAGATCACCTGGCATTTGTCTTTCTCCTTCTGACTTATTTCACTTAGCATAATCCCCTCTAGTTACATCCATGTTGTCACAAATGTCAGGGTTTTGTCTTTTTTTTCTGCTGTGTAGTATTCCTCATCTTTATTCGTTTGTCGATAGGTACTTAAATTGTTTCCATTGCTTGGTTATTATAAATAATGCTGTAATAAACATGGGGGTGCTCATATCTTCTTGAATTCGTGTTCCACAAAGTGGAATGATGGTATCATATAGAATTTCCATTCTGTTTTTTTGAGGAATCGCTGTACTGCTTTCCATAATTGTTGCACCAATTTAGACTCCCACCAACAGTGCAAAAGGGTTCCCTTTTCTCCGCATCCTCACTAACACTCATTTCTCACTGGTTTGAAGTGATATCTCCTTGTTGTTTTGATTTGCATTTCCCAAATATCAAGAGATGAGGAACATCTTTTCATGTGCCTGTCGGCCATCTGTATGTCTTCTTTAGAGAAATGTCTATTCAGAGCTTCTACCCATTCTTTAAATTGGTTTGTTTTTCTGTTGTTGAGTTTCATGAGTTTTTTATATATTTCGTATATTAACCTCTTGTCAGATGTATAATATACAAATATCTTTTGGATTTAGTAGGATGTCTTTTCATTTTGATGATAATTTCTTTTGCTATTCAGTGATAAGCTTCTTTTTATTCTTCCCCTGGCTCTGGGTCCCACCCCTGGGTCCTTGGGCTGTACATGGTTTGCACCTCAGCCACTGAGCCATAGAGGTGCACCTGCAGAAGCTTTTTAGTTTGTTGTAGTCCCATTTGCTTATTTTTGTTTTTGTTTCCCTTGCTGGTGGAGTTGAGTCCCCAAAGACCTACCTCACATGGAACATATTGTCTATGTTTTCTCCCATGTATTTTATGGTTTCTGGTCTTACATCTAATTCTCTAATCCATTTTGAATTTTTGCAGATGGTGTTATTAAAGAGTGATCTAGTTTCATTCTTTTGTATGTGGCTGTTGAATGTTCCCAACATTATTTATTGAAAAGATTTTTTCTCCATTGAATGCTCTTGGCTCCTTGGTCATAAATTAACTGACCATATATGTATGAGTTTATTTCTGGGGGTTTAATTCTATTCCACTGATCTCTATTTGTTTTTATTCTAGTACCATACTCTTGATTACTATTGTTTTGCAGTGTAGTTTGAAATCTGGGTGTGTAATACCACTTTTGTTCTTTTTTTCTCATGGTTACTTTAGCTATTTGGGGTCTTTTGTAATTTCATACAAATTTTAAGATTTTTTTGTTCTATTTCCTTAAAAAATGCCAGTTGAATTTTGATAGTAATTGCATTAAATCTGTGGATTGCTTTAGGTAAGATGACCATTTTAACAATGTTAATTCTTCTCAACTGTGAGCATGGGATATCTTTCCATCTCTTGATACTTTTTAAAAAAAAAACAATGTCTTGTAGTTTTCATTGTACAAGTCTTTCACTTCCTTCATTAAATTTGTTCCAAAGTATTTCTTTCTTTTTGTTTCAATTGTAGATAGAATTGTTTTCTTAGTTTCTTTTTCTTCTATCTCATTATTTGCATATAAAAGTACAACAGATGGTGTGCCTTGGTGGAGTAGCAGTTAGGTCCACTGCCTCTGCAAAGCACAGTTCACATACATCCCAAGGTCCTGGGTTCTTATCCTGGGGCCTGGGAAACAACCTAGATGTACAAATAAAATAAATAAAATAAAATGCTTCTTCCTCTTCTCTTCCTGCTTGCTTGTCTACTCACCTTTATTCCTGCCTGGACCTCTCCTTTAAAAAAACAAAAACAAAACAAAAAACATACCCTGCTAGCCTAGTGGCTTAGTTCAGTGCATTGCAGTTCATATACATCCCAAGGTCCCTGTTTCAAGACCCAGGACCAGAGGAAACAACCAAGATGAACAGCTAAATAAAATAAAATGCTTCTTCCTCCTCTCTCTTCCTGCCTGCCTGCTGCCTGCTCCCCCTCATTCCTATCTGCACCTCTCCTTTAAAACAAAACGGATTTTTTTTATATATTGATTTTATAGCCTGACACTTTACTCATTTATTAATCCAATTTTTTTTGTTGTTGTTTTTTGGTGTTCTTTAGGGTTTTCTACATATATGATGTCATCTGCAAACAGTGATCATTTTACTTCTTTTCTAGTTTGGATTTATTTCTTCTTATCTAATTGCTTTGGCTACAACTTCCAATATAATGTTTAATATCATATGCTCTTTCTTTACTAGCCTTTTGGGGTTCTCTCATTCACTAGCTATAAAAAGAATTTAAATAAAGCCCAGAAAACTCAGCACATTCCATTTCCAGTTGGTTCACCTGACTTACTTAGTGTCATGTTTTTCTGCTGAGTGAAATGGAACACTCTGTCTCTTCGAAGAGCCTCAGTGAGAGCAAGGATCCTGGAAAAGGCAAGGAAGGAGTGTTTTCCATAGCCCATGCTACACATTTTTTTTCCTTTCTTTTCCAGGAAATATTCATATGTTTTCAAACATGACCGATGATACCCACTATTATCGCCGGCGGCACCGACATGAGAGGATGCAGACACGAAAGGAAGAGGCAGAAGATAAGCCTCAGGTACTTAGGGAGGAAAGGAGAAGTGCTGCTCATAAACATTTGTACCAAGCTGCCCTTTGTGGTGTAGGAGCAGGTTTTAGAAGTTCAATTTGAGATAGTTGCCAAAAAGCGCTTTAGGAAAGTGCAGGGGCTATTGTAAGAAGATCTGGCCAGAATGGTACCCTCTTCCCTCTTCAGTGTTTGGTGGCTCTCCCAGGATCTGTTTCCTTATGTGGCTGCCTTGATTCTGATTATCTTGACAAATGTAAAAGGGAGCTCCTTTAAAATATTCAAAAACCATGGTTAAGGTAAGGGATCAGGGACTTTCATGAAACTCAAAGACAGGAAGCACAGCTGAACCTCATGACAGATGGCAACCAGAAACCACAGTGCTGTCAAGCACCCAGACAGCTGTGCTCTCCATAAATCTTTGGGGTCAGAAAGTCTAGTTTCCCCAGCTCTCTGTATCTGCTTTGTTCTCTCTGAGCAGCCTCTTCTACTTCCCTTTGCAAATGGCCAGTCCACACAAAGAACTTAAGAGTCTGTCTCCTTTCCTCAACTCAGTGTCCTTTTTTCAAATGACTGCCTATCAGTGAACAGCGATGAGTCTCAATCCCAAATCCCTAGGAAGGAGAATGCAATTACCCTTGCTAGAGTTACATGTCCCCAATTTCACTCAGCTGTGGCCAGGGTAACAGAGTGTATAATCCTAACATTGCCCGTGAGAGTCACAGTCTGGCAGACTCACCTAGGGTGTCTGCTTCATGGCTGCAGAAAAGGGGACTGCAGAAGCACTAATGGGTATCAATCTAGGTTGTAGGTGGGCCTCCCTCAACCTTCTTAGCAGAGAGAACAAGAGTTGTGTGGTACTTCTCCACAAGAAAGTACAGCATTCCTGGGAAATCTTTGTACTTTGTGCAGTACATTGTTATTTTCTTTGGGAGAACTACCCTATTTTAAATGAGCTTTATATTGATGAAAAGCACTGAACACTTGCATCATTTTTTTTTTCTTTTTCAGACTACATATTCTGCATTTATTCAATTACTTCCTGTTCTGGTGATTGTGATTATATCTGTCATTACTCAGCTGCTAGCTGCTAATCCCCCATACAGTCTATTCTATAAATCGTAAGTCAGATATTTATAAATATTTCTTAACAATCTGGAGACTGAAAGATTTGAAGGCTTTGCTGGTATATAACATTTCATTTCACATTTTTCTGTAGAAAATACTGATTTTATGTTTAAATGAACAGCTGGATAGTAATAGTGCAGAAACTCAGAAATACTGTGAAGTGATCTTCCCTTCTGCCTGAGGATGTGGGTTGCTTTGTTCTACAGTGACATCATCCGGTCAGATGCAGAACAGCATCTCTAAAGGATCAGTGGAACACCAGGTTCAGATTAAATCCTGTGGCACTTTGTAGGAGTTAGAAAGAACCTCATAGAGCTTGTGGTAAGATAAATAGATCTCTGTGGGTCTTCGAACATAGGAACTAAGATCCAGTTATTATTTTCAATTAAAAAATGGGATATTTATTCATAAGGCTTGATAGACAAACCATAATATGCCATTTCTTGGCTTTGCTGAAAATACAGAAATTCATTGTAATGTTTGTATTGCATGCAAATGATAAATTCTGATAGGAATGCTTTATTTCTTCAATGTATTATCTTAGTTCATTCTCTTCTCAAAGTTCATCCTCAGATCAACATTATCAGCATCAGTAACATGTTAGAAATGCAAATTCTTTGACCTCTATCAGAAATTTGGGTGGTGAGAACCAGCAATCTTAATTTTAACAAGACCTCTAGATAATTCCAGCCCATAGTAAAGTTTGAGAATCACTGGATTATTGTCTTTTAATTAGCAATAAGAAATGAATCATTATTCATTATTATAGTTTAGTAGACAAAAACCTTATAAGATGTGGGTGCCATGGTGCTATATATCACAAGAAGAGTTTTCATTGGTGATCACTATAGACTGAAGACTGTCTTTATACACTATCATTCTGTCTTCCTTTTACAGAGAGGAAAGCTGAAACTCAAAGAGAGATAATTGCCATCAGGTCACATGCGCCTGATTCCCCTATTTCCTCATTTCCCTTATTTCTCCATCTGCTATTTCTGCCTCTTTTCTTGTGAAACCAATAGAGCAGGCAGGTGCCTGCCCTGCTAACACCTCCCCAAAGAGAAGTGGGAGCAGTCATGGCCTGAGCTCTTAGACATTCAGCAAGATCTGAGTTGAGCCATCAAAGGAGAAAACCACAGAAAAGTCAACTATAACTCATTTCAGATGGAATCTGTCCCATCTGAAAAAAGTTAGCTTGGATTTTACACATTGCTGTCATGTTGTTTTCATTTGAATTTGAGTTCTTCCTTATACTTCCTTATGGTTATAATTTAGTTAATCCAGACCTTTAACATTCCTGAGCACCAGACACCATTGGGTGTCTTACTCCAGCAGAGACTTGGCATGGAAATATCACTGAAATCTTTTATCTGTTTCTGCAGTTGTCACTTAGCAGCTGTGTGTGAAGTACTTTTTATCATGTCCTAAAAATTGGTGCAAGAGTAGTATAATCTGGTTACTTGTATCCAGTTTACTATAGTAATCAGTTAATTCAACCAGCATTTGCCAATATCCTATTCTGTGCCGAGCGCCATGCTGGGTTATTATATGCACAGTATGTACAAACAAGTAGTGTTTTCAGTACTCAGCAATCTACTTTTAGCCTGGAAGGCATTTTAAAAGAGGCGAATCCTTTAAAAGGATAAGTACGTAGAATAGTCGTGCTCACTTAGCAGCAATAACGACAATCGCTTAGTCCTTTGCCGGGGAAATAATAAATGTTAGTTTGATATCTGTATCTACCCTTTGAAGAGGTGATTGTGGTCATCATTAGCTGTGAGGCCTATGCTAAGAGTGATATTGCCCAATATAAAAGTCTTGCCTGAGGCATGTCCTGGTGGAGTAGTGGTTTAGTCAGTTGCCTCTGGTCAAGTACAGTCCACATACATCTCAAGGACCTGGTTTCTCTTGTCCTGGGCACTGTGGAAACAACCAAGATGAACAACTAAGTAAAATTAACTTTTAAAATTATCTTTCTAAAAAGAAAAAATATAGGCATGCCCTGGTGGAGCAGTCCATATGGGCTGCTGAGTCCACATACATCCCAAGATTCTTGGTTCATGTCCTGGGGCCAGTGGGAACAACCAAGATGAACAACTAAATAAAATAAATAAAATGCTTCTTTCTCCTCTCTCTTCCTGCCTGTCTACCTCTGCTTGCCTTCATTCCTGCCTGAACCGTTCCTTCAAATAAACAAACAAACAAACAAATAAATAAATACATAAACCTTACCTGAACCTCTCTGCTTATTTCAGGACCTTGGGCTACACCATTTCTAGAGAAACCCAGAATCTGCAGGTGCCTTACTTTGTGGATAAAAACTTCGACAAAGCCTACAGAGGAGTGTCTCTTCGTGACCTAGAGAAGATAATAGAGAAAGATTACATTGATTACATTCAGACGAGTTGTTGGAAGGAGAAACAACAAAGTAAGAAGCTCTAAAAGGGGACTTTGCTGGTTTCTAGCCCGAGGTTTTCCCGATTTCCTCATCCCTCCTTTCTCCTTGTCCGAACCAGACCTGTTTATATGAACAGAGATGGTGCAGAGATCCATTCAGGATACCACAAAAAAGGGGGATGTTTATAAATAGAAGGATTTGTGACCAGAATTTGGAAATCTGAGGTCCTTAGGTGGCTTTAGTTGCCTGTGTGTCTGAGTCTCTCTGCCCATTTGCCTGCCTCCTCTCTCTGCCTACTGCCTTTGCATCTGCAAGCTCTCCTCTTTCATCACCCTGCTTTGCCTTGGATTATTTTGGTTACTGCCCTCCTAATTGCTCTCCTACGTTCCCTAATCCTTCGGTCCCTTTCTAGGTTACAATCTTTTCCTTTAAATTCATTGTTAACTGATTTGGTCCACAGTTTCCTAATTTCACATTCCCCAGAGAGAAATCTGATTATCCAGCCTAATTTATTGAGTCAGACCAAAGGTTTGTAGGTTGTTGGTACTGAGTCAGATGCCCTATGCCTCCCCTCTAGTCCACGGCAGCCACATAGAACAAGTGACTCTCCAGCCCTAGGCCTGCCCCTTCAGTAAGTGGGGGAGTGCGAGCAGCCCTATCATTCTATTTCCCTTTCTGGGGTGTTTGCCATGTGCTTAAACTCCAGTGAATGTTAGTGAGGAGAGCCGATAGCAAAGGGAGCCCTTGGCCGACAAGTTCACTTTTTATCCTACTTGAATTACACACACACACACATATACACACACGTACATACACATCCTGTTAGTAAGTATATCATAAAACTTGGCTTTGGTTAATTTTAAAAAGCAAACAAACTCATTTTTAAAAACCTTGTCACTGGGTATTATTAAACATCTAACAGTGTCTGATAAAATTAGTTCTTCAGTAACAGCGCTGCTAAGCCCTCACTGACCCATCACACATCCCAGTCCTACCTTAGTTCATCTCGCCTTCCTCTGTGTTCTTAAAGCTCTTTGTTCCCTCGCTACGGAGTACTTCCCTCACAGTGTTAGTGTTCCACAGTTCATGTCAGTCAGAGCCGGGGACTCTCTGAGGACAAGGACCATGTCTTACCAATTTTGTGACCCAGGCCCCTGACGCAGGTCCTTGCTTCAGAATAGGTGCTCAGCAAGTGTCTTTTAAAGAGCAGTTTCTCAGGACTGGAAAATAGTGAAAATGCTAAGGATTAAGAATCACAAAGCAGGTACACCCCCGTGGCTCAGCAACTAAGTTGTAGGCCATGCAAAGCCCAAGGACCGGGTTTGAGACCCAGAGCCAGACATACCCTCCTACCCAAAAAAATAAAAAAATAAATAAAAATCACGCAGCGGGACAGCAGGACTAGTGTCCTAACTCTTAGGGGTCTTATCTCTGCTATCTCTCTGTAGAACAAAGCCCAGCTTGGTGGGTGATAACCTTGGGATGTATGGGGGGATTAATCTGGAAGAGCAGAATTGCTTTTATATTGAAAAAAAAACAACCAACCAACTGAGGGGTCAAGAAGTACCCTATCTCATTGTTAAACTAAGTTTTGCAAGTTTTAAAAATCAGGAAAGAATTTTGGAGCAAGATGAAGTTATAAAAGGCATTATGTTTGTAGGTCTGAATCAGGTGAAAGCCATTGTGCACTCGAGAAGCCCCCATATGTTCGAGCCTTGGGAGGATTGTGAATTTGTAACTTTCTGAAAATCTGCATTTCATGTTCTACACCCCCTCCCCCACACACACCCCAGCTGTAACTGTGCAAAGAACTCATGGTAAGGTTACAATGACGGTGGCTTCTAGGCTTTTGTTCTCATCTCCATGTGCCCTAGTTTAAGGGCAGTGGCGTTCTTCAAGTATAAATAAAAACCTAGTGGGTGGGTGAGCATCATGCTTGTGCTCGCAAGTTCCAGCCCAGGGATGAAGAACACACACCCCTTGATAATCTATTTCTGGCACTGAAGTGTAGTGGCTGTCTGGAGCCTCCACACAACCCACGTGCCATCCGAATCCAGCAGCAAGTGCAGCCAGCAAGGTTAAATTTAGCACTTGGAGGTTGTAAAAATAAACCCACTTAAGAACAAAGTTCCCTCTTGGCAAAATACCGAATGGAAACTGTTTTTAGTAGTTAGCCATTGTCTTTTTTTAATCTTTTGTTCATTTCTTTTCTCTGCTCTACCTTACAATGCTTAATCCGGGGGAACTTCTATGAGTAATCCCTTTCTATAAACACTAATTGCCTTGTTTACTCCTTCCCAGCTGCATCTAGATAATAAACCTGATGCCAGGGGAAGTGGCCCTACCCCTGGGCTGGGCTGGACAGATTGAAGGCAGGCACTGCCTCCTGGCTGGGCTGGGCTGAGCTGAGAGCCTCATCCCAGCTGGCAGGGATGAGCCCTTCCTTCCAAGCTCGGGAGCCGGGCACAGAGTGGGTAGAAGCTTAGGCTTTGAGATGGGAATAAAATGAACTTCCTCCTAGAGAGGGTGTATGAATTCTAGACAGTGGGATGGGGATCACTCACTACACAGTCCGGCACAATAACGTGCCTGCTCCTGCAGGAGCCCTGCTTGCTAGGCTGCACACAGCCCCATCCGATGGGCCTGGATCCTGAGGGTCTGGGATCTGTTAGGGTCTTCCAGCTGGCAGTGTTCTGGTGCAGTGTTCTTGGGAGAGACTCTGGGAAGGGCTGATATTGACAATTTGCCCAACTCAATTTCCTTTGAGGCTCAGTGCTTGTTCATCTGTTACATTGGCACTCGGCACAAGGCGGGGAAAAAGGTGCTCTCTTAATCCTACCCGTCCCCAAGATTCTTTTTTAAGTTACTTAGAAGTTACTGAATATTAACAGGACTTGTCAGAAGTAGCATATACTTCCAGTTGACCTTCCAGTTGCCACTGAAGGGCAAAAGGATTCACTGACACTTTGGAGAAAAGTTTCCCGAAGCAAGGTAATGGGGGTGTGGGACATGGTTCCCTGGAACCATGGTGCAAGGTCATTGCTTTAGAGCAGAGATCTCAGTCTCTGGAGTGCTGAAACCTGGTTTCAGTGAACTATATGAAAAGCCATGTGACACTGAGAAAAGTATTCATGTTTGTGCATTTATCTGTCATCAGCTTGTTAGAGTGGTCTTCGGTGTAGAACACAGTAAGAATCACTAGCCCTTGGTGCACCTTGGTGGCCTAGTGATCTAGCACACCCTGGGAGCAGTCCCACATACATCCCAAGGTCCCAGGTTCAAGACCTGGGGCCGGGGAATAACCAATGTGAACAACTAAATGAAGTACTTCTTTCTGCTCCCTCAAAAGAAAAAAAAAAATCACTAGCCCTTAATGTTTTCTGGAATGAGATTTGAGACAATGAGGCATTTAGAAAAGCTTAGTAAACAAAAAAATCTAGGAAGACCTTACAAGGAAAAGCCAAGCCGCCAAATCTGTTCTGTAATAGTGGCGTGATTGTGACTCCAGAGAACTAAACGCATAGATGGAGTTGACAGAGGCCTCCTGAAACAGGCTTCCCACCTCGAAAGATGCCAGAGAAATGGAGTTAGTGCTGAGTCTGGGCAGGACGCAGGAGCAGAGACTTTCACTTGGATGAGGCATATGATTCCCCATGAAGAGCTATCACCCGCGGGCATGCCTGTGCCAAGGCAAGTTCTGACTAGCAGACGCTGGGGCACCCATGCCAAGGGGTGGAAGCACATTGTTCTGAAGTCTAGGAGACCACTGCTTGCCAAGCAACTGCTGGGCGGGGTTCCAGGCTCTGTGCCCCCATTGTAGAGGGCTGGTTTTCATGCACACCCACCCTTCACCCTGGAGTCCTGCTCTGAGTCTGCGCTTTCGGCTGTACTCGGTGTAAATAGAATCATTGTGAGCGTGAAGTACCAGATGATGTTTTGTGTTGATAGAAACTTACTCAGAAACGAATGCTCATTGTTCCTGCAGCTCAGTATTAATTCCTGTTTCCAGGCGGTTTGCTGATTAATCAGACAGGTGCCTCTCATTCCACCAAGAAAAACAGTCTGTCAGCAAGATGATTAAGATCGGATAGACATATTTCAAGATGATTAAAACAACATTTTCCCAAGTATAGTCCTTTAAACGCTGAGTGGCTTTCAGAAGTCATAGAGACCACAAGCCTGCCATCCTGTAGTAGACCACACATCTTCAGGCATTCCGTCCTAAGAATGTCTCTGAGACATTACAAAAGAGTCACAGAGGCAGCCACACCACCGTTGAGTCAGGGAAGACAGCAGAGATTAAATTCTGGTTAAAAATAGAATGACCTTCTCCACCAAGAAAAAAATGAAATTTATTTAGTCAAGGAGACAAAGGTCACCAGATCCAGATGATTTCACTTTTAAAAAAGAGCCCAGCTGTCTTTGGCCTTTGAGTTAGGGACCTCACATGTGGCGAGGGCATCCTGGCCGTTTGCAGCCAGCAGGCTCAGGAGGAAGCTCTGTGTCAGTTAGCATGTGTGAGTTATGATCCAGCAACTCAGGGGAAAGAATGAAGCAGCTGTCTTTGTTTCAGATGACAGGAACAGGCGACTGGACTCCATTCTCTCCCAAGCGCCATCTGAATGCCATTCGCAGGAAGGCTGTGGAAAAGTCTTCTCTTACTGCACACGTGAAGGTTTCCTAAGTCTGGTGCCAAATGTTCTATTGAGAAGAACGAAGTCCAATGCTTTTAGAACAGCATAGACTGCAGAACTCCAGCATCACAGGTGTCCTTTAATCCTCAGCACCTGGTGGCGCATAGCTTGCCTGATAATTGTCGTTTCTTGAATTAATGAGTGTCTTAAATGTAATTGAAAGAAAAAGCATTAAAGTAAAAGGAGCTTTTTAAAAATTATTGATAAAAGGAGCCTTTGATTCTAGAAATATTAAACGAAACCCAGAGCTCAGCTCTGTTGATGAATTTTCTTTTATCTTTCAGAGTCGGAGTTGACAAATTTGGCAGGATTATACAGAGACGAGCGACTGAAACAGAAAGCTGAGTCGCTGAAGCTCGAAAACTGTGAAAAACTTTCCAAACTTATTGGCCTCCGCCGAGGCGGCTGAGAGGATGATAGTCCTATGCAGGGTTGGGGTTTTGCTACTTGTTACTATTTATGTTCCTAACTCCATTTTATAATACAAACTTAGGAAATGATGAACAGTTTACAATTTGCTGTTGGTGGGCAGAGCTGATGGTGCTTGAGCACCAAGCCAGACTTGCCTGCACAAATCCTCCCTGGGGGTTGGCCCAGGGGCCAGGAACTGTTCATCTAAGTCAAATGAATGGCGCAGCAATGGATTTGGTGCCCTGCCCCCTGCTGACCCTGCCTCTAGGAACATCTTTGAGGACATCCCAGACAGATCCTTGTTTTCTTCCTTCTTCCCTCTTCAGTTAAGTCCCAATACCTGCTCATTCCTCAGCTTAGCCAAAGCAGCTTAATATTAGTTGTTTACAATGTAAACCAAAATTATACCTCTCCCTTCATTAGCCATCAGCTCCCCCAGGAATCAGCCTTTGGAACATGCTCTGACTCAACTTTCCATTTTCTGAGGGGAATGTGGAAAAATGTGAACTGTTGGAGCAACTATTTTCTCTTCACCTAGTTTCTATGCAGAGTTATTAGCATAGCAAACTGCCTGATTTGAGTTCCTTTTATTTCTTTAACCCTCTCTCTCATAGAGGGTCTAGATATTAAAGCTACCGAGTAAAACAGTTCAACAGACAACTCAGTAGCAGGGAACAGGGGCTTGGGGTGAAGGGAAATGCAAGAGTGAATCTTAGCTTTTCATTGCATGTTTCCTAGTACATCAAAGAACCCAGAAAATGTTCTGCCATTTTCCCCTGCGGGCTTAAACTTGAGCTGAGTTCCTACACCCCTGAGGTCTGTACGGTGAGTGGTCAGACCTAAGAGGAGTTACTATCAAACAGCCAGGGAGGATGAAAGAGGGAAAAGACCCTCTTTTCCATGACTGGGGTGGGATCTGGCCTTAGCCCCAGTGGTCACTTTGTCTAACCTGTCATTTGTGACATGAGATGCTTTTTTCATGCATTCAACATTTATTGAGTGCCTACTATGAAGCAGAACCCTCACATAATTTTCTTACTCAACTCTGTGAAGTAGATATTTTAGCCCTGTGTTTATGAGTAAGAACACGGGTCCAGAGAGGATGAACGCTTGACCTGAGTAACACAACTCTTAGAAGAGGAGCTAGAAGGTAGACTGATTATAAAGAACAAAATGTGAGCTCATCCCCATGTCTCAGGTGATTCTAGCCAGGTTGGTAAAGCAGAATGTCTCCCAAGGATGCCCCTGTCCCCGTCCCCTGACTCTGTGACCCCGAATTCTTTCTATGGCAATTCTGTATTCACTCAAGATACTTCTCTCTGGTCTTGGAAGCAAGACTCATTCTACAGTAACTCTGTAAATAGAACAAGAGGTCTCTCAAGGCAGGCAGCCCTTTATTGGTAAGAAGAGGCACTTTGCTACCTGGCTGCATGATTCTGGGCCTTCCTGCAGAGGTGAACTACCAGAATTGAGCTGCCCAGACAGCCCTGGGAGGGTTGGTCAGTGACTAGTCTACACTCCGTGTTTTCTTCAGGATGGAAGAAAAATTCCTGTTGGAAGGAGAGTCTACCTTAAAACTGATTTCCAAAGCAGAGTATCTCCTTTCAGATGCATAGTCGTAATTTCAGTAGACATACCCTAGTTCAGCATGTGGGCCTTTCACAGGCTCAGGAGATGGGTTCAGAATAGGGCTTTGGTCACTGGTAGGGGACAACTACTCAGTTGTGGGGGTGGGGGGCAGCTCCAGAGATAGCCACCTTTTACTGCCCAAGTGGGTCTATATCCTGGTTTGGGGGGCTTCCTTGATGCCCTCTGTGTGATTGAGGGGATTAGCAATGTAAAATGTGCCAGTGAGTCAAGAAGGCTTATGGAAAGTTAACCCTAAACACACAGAAATCGAAGCTCTCCTCTTCCCTACCTCAACCTCTGCTTAGAAAATGGGCCATTATTAAATGATTTGACAGGTTAACAGACCCTCTCTAGACACCCATGAGTAGTGTAGTCATGTTTTTTAATGGATTTCGTGGCAGAGATGAGTTCTCTGCAATGATCCTAAAACAGAGGCAGTACTAACAAACTCTGTTAAACATCAGATCTGTTGTCTGGTTTTATAGCACTGGTGTACAATTTGACTTGTTGCCTAATAGACCCCAGCACCTCAAGGAAATGGTATTTGCTTTTGGTTGAAAGATAGTGTAATCTGTGGGGTACTGTCCAGAAAATTGTTAAACTCTAGTTTCCTGGGTTATAGTTTAGATGGGTTGTCTGCATGGTGGTGAAATAAGTGTTTCCCTCTTGCCTACATCCTTTGGAAGGTTTCCTGATCCTACACAAACTCTTCAGGTAAGGCTGACTCTTGCTGTCACACTTGGGTCACATGGGGCGGTTTCTGGGAGCACTGACAGGTCAGAGCTGAGATGGGAATGGGCCAGGAAACAGGGCTTGAGGCTCAAGCAGAGGAAAGTCCTTCATCAGCACGGAAGTGCTCTCTGCACTGCATGCATCTGAGTGCGGAGCAAGGAAAGACATCTTCCTCACTGGGGACACTGCAGCTTGAAAGAATCATATCCCCAGATGCGCAACCTGGGTTCATCTGCTCAAATCAGAAAAGTTCTTGATCAGCTCCAGTCTTCACAGCTTTAGAGATGTGAGCAGTAAAAAAATGCCTTTGCTGTACTTTCTGTTGGAAGCAATTAGAAATGACACTGAACTCCAAACCCCACTGGAACATGGAATCTAGCCACCTGGTCAAGCTAAGCGTTCTTCTCATTTTCGTCCTCACACTCAATACTGACTTGGTGGGGAGGCACTGCTGAGATTCCAGAAGCTTTCTGTTTTAACGGCCACACATGCAAGTTCATTGTCTCTGCATGCACTGTTCTCACAGGAACTAGCACTTAATTAGTATTTATTTTGATTTCATTTAAAGTGTAAGCTTAGTATCTTAATGGCTTTATTTTTGGAAAGGGCCAAGATACTCTACGTCTTATTTTTCGAGTCTGCATTGTTGAAACCTCGTGCAGTGACCACCAAGTAATTATATGCCCATGTGTTAAATGCTGACTACATTGTTTGCATCACACTCAGTATTTGGAATTAAAGATGTGACTGTTCTGTGACCAGAGCCAGGTTTATCACAAGTGGAATCAGCTCCTGGTGGAATAAAAATCCAGAAAACCTGGTTACCTGATCCACTGCATCTGGACTGAGTGTATTTTAACAGAGAAAGAAATTAAATGATTTTATATACAAAGATGGCTTTGTATTTTTCCTTTGCTCGTTTACCTTCGCCCAGGTTTCACTAGGCACTGCTTACTGCCCCCGACTCCCGAGAACAGAGTGTGACTCAAGAGGCTGCTGACCTCTGCTTCAGAGTTCCTCTGTCCGTCAGTGGAATTATTAGTATTTAGAATAATAGGATATTTGTTTTCTATCAGGTAACAGCAACCAAGGTCCAGATGCAAACCACCTAGTGTCAGAAAATGGGGTGTTATCCCAGTTCCTTGCTGGCTTTGTTCCCAGAGACCCATGTTTAGGAAAGACTTGGTTTAAAAAATAGTGTGGTGCGCCCTGGTGAAGCAAAGTTAGGACAATCATCTCCAAAGGAGCACAGGTCCTGGCTTCAACTCCCCGTTTTGGGGGGAAACTGTGAACAACTAAATAAAAATAAAATGCAGCTTCCACCTCTTCCTGCCTGCCTGCCTGCCTACTCACCTTCATTCTTGCCTGCACCTTTCCTTAAAAAAAAAAAAAAAATGTACAGTACATGGTTCGGTTGGGCTCTGTGGAGTAATGTTTCACTTGAAGAAAGATTTTAGATGAGATTCAATTAATCAAAGATGGAGAATTTACTATGTGTCAGGTGGGATGGGCTTTTGTGGGAGGTGGGGGGACAAGTGACACTCAGCACCAAGGTCCTTGAGGTCACATCTGATGGGGAAGCTAACTTTAGACTCCCAATGAGATGAGTGTCAAAGGGGTGACCAAGGGAAACTCGGGCATCTATAAGGAATTTGATCGAGTATGAGGGATCCATGAAAACAACTCCAAGGATGAGATTCTTGAAATATAGCCAGTACTCATACAGATGGCAGGAGAGGGTTTTTTGTTTGTTTGTTTTTTAAGGAAAGGTGCAAGTAGGAACGAAGACAAGTAGGTAGACAGGAAGAGAGAGGAAGAAGAAGCACTTTATTTTATTTAGTTGTGCATCTTGGTTGTTTCCCCAGCATGGGACGCAACAAGGAACCTGGGTCATTGGGATGTATGTAGTCTGTGCTTCAGTTGGAGGCAGCTGACCAGACCACTACTCCACCAGGGTGTGCCTGCAATGATTTTCTTCAGTGGAGAGGGAAGCAATGCCCTCCACCATCCATCAAGTATAAAAGTCAGAAACCTAGGAAACCCTGTGTGGTAAGTTTAATGTTTTGACCCCCAGTGGGTCACACCTAATCTCCATGTCCTAGTGCACGCAGTCCTCTTTCAGTCCGGGGCTGGCCCTTGATCTTTTGAACCCGTAGAATGGGGCAAAACTAGCGGCTTCCACTTTTGCGCTCTGGAAACCAGTGGCTATGTAAGTCCAACCACCCTGATCGCACGAAGCTAACCACAGAGAGAAGCCACGCCGAAGAGAACCAGACAACTGAGCTGGCAGCAAGTATGGAGACTCCTGACTATAATCCAAGCTGAGCTGATTGTGCCACCCCAACTCACCGGTGGAGCAAAACTGAGCTGCCCCGCAAGCTCACCTCAAATTACAGTATCTTGGGAGACTGTGGCATAGTGACTGTTAACCCATTACACTTCGTGGTAGTTTGCAGCAACAGACAACCCAAACACCTTGGCTCCTTTTATCCCTTGTCTTCTCCATTGGCAATTCCTATTGATTTTAGCTCCAGAACATCCTATTCATTTCATCATCTATTCATTTCCTCTGACACCATCTCGCTCCCACTCTGCCATCTACTTTCTCTGACAAAAAAGACTGCAGCAGCTTCAAAGCAGCCCCTGTGCAGCTCCAATCTGAACACCTCGCCACAGAGAGATCTTTTCAAACCGTTCATGTCACCCTTTTGCTTAAACTATTTCTACACCATTCTTTTGCCCCCAGTATAAAAATCATCAAAGTCCTTAACATGGCCTAATGCTTAAGAAGACTCTACCAAGTTTCTGGCTCCTACCTCTGTTTGCCCTGTGCAGCTTTCTCTTTTCTACCATCCCAGTCTTAGTACTACACTCTGCCAATCCCTTTGCCCCAGGGACTTTGTGCATACCGTTCCTCTTTGTGGGATCCTTCCCCACTCTCCTGCTGCACCCCCTTTCTGTGGGCCTCATGGTTATGTTAATAAGTTTCAGCTCACACATCCCTTCCGCCCAGAAGCCTTCCTCCACACTCTCATTCCTCTCTTTCTTAGCACCTGTCAGAGCTACAATGCTATTTATTTGAATCATGGCTTCATTTGGAAAGCATTAAGGTGTTTATTTATTACCTGTCACCCTCACTAGGTTAAGTTCCAGTCTGTTGTTTTTTAAAGGAAAGGTGCAGCCAGGAACAAAGGTGAGCAGAGAAGCAGGCAGGAATAGAAGCAGTATTTTTCATTTTTATTATAGTTATACATCTTGGCTGTCCCCGCCACTGCCCCTGGGATGCATGTGGACTGCAATCAGCCAGAGGTGGCGGACCCAACTGCTACTCCATCAGAGTGTGCCCAGTCTAGTTTTATTGGAGCTGAACTTCTAAGGGAATGGCATGCCATCTGTCAGGACTTCTTTTGGAAATTCAGTCCAAATTCTTTAACTCTGCTCCCATCAAAAGGTGGTCTGTGGCCCCTCCCCTTGACTCCGGACTCTGGCTCCTTGATCAATAGAATACAATAGAAAAACTATCTGATGCTGGTTTTTAGTCCCAGGCCTTAACAAACAGGCATCTTCCATTCCTGTAACTTTGGATGCTTTCTCTTGAACCCCATCACAATGCTATGTAGAAGCCCAGCAGCCCATGGAGAGAAACTAAAACTTAAGGCCTTTGGTCCTCAGTCTCAGAAAGCTTCCCAGCTGACTGCACCAGCTCTCAAGTTATGAGTGAGCCATTTGGGAAGTGGAGCATCGACTCTCCCGGGTCCCTCTCCTCCACCAGCTGATACTACCTGGAGCAGAGATTAGTTTTTCACTATTGAACCCTGTCCAAATTGAAAATTCATGAGCAAGATGATTTTCTAAGCTATAAACTTGGGGTGGTTTATTATACAGAAATCAATAATCTAAACATCAACCAGGATAGCAGTCCTATACAGAGTGGCAACCCTTGCTGAGGTAGGATCACAGAGCTATTTGTTTTATTAAGCATTTTAAAAAATGTTATTTCCATTTAGCTGTTTACACTGATTGTTCCCCGAGGACCCAGGACTCAAACCCAGGGGTAGGTGGCCTGTAGAGGCAATTGACTTAACCACTGCTCCACACCTGTGATGTCACGTTGTCCTGAGCCTGAGTGAATCCTGGGTGGCGAGGAAGCCATAGTATTTGTTGACATAGAGAGTGGAGTCTGTGGCAGTCTTTAAAAGGGTGACCATTCCTTATGTCCATGCTGGTATGCAGGTGCAGACCTGGATCCAGGG
This sequence comes from Solenodon paradoxus, assembly GCA_004363575.1. Lineage (NCBI taxonomy): Eukaryota > Metazoa > Chordata > Mammalia > Eulipotyphla > Solenodontidae > Solenodon > Solenodon paradoxus. Next base: position 112,896 of record RJWH01003727.1, on the reverse strand, counting down.
TTCTCTCTCCCTCTTAATCCCCTGTTGCTCCCCCAGAGTCTACTGCTTGTCAGGTTTTGCCTTAAATGTGGAGGACACCCTGTACTGGCTGGTAGAGGTGAACAGCGAGTGGCAAGGGACGTTAAGCAGCCCTTTGGGAAAGGGGACACAGTTCATGGGGAAGATTCAGGGATCTCTGCCTCAGAGGAATGTGTAGCTCTGTCCAGAGTCACTCAGGGGAACATTCACATTTGAAAGACAAAGTTCGGACAGAACACTGGGCCGAGGCACACAATCTATACAGCACCCTCCCCTTGACCCTGTTAGAACAGTGGCCACTACCACCTATGGTTATTTACATTCAAATTTTAACTAATTTTTTTCTTTTTATCCTGCATGCCCTGGTGGCCTAATTGATAAAGCCACACTGGACGCAGTCCACATACATCCTAAGGACCCAGGTTCAAGACCCAGGACTTGGGGGAGCAACCAAGATGGACGACTAAACTAAATGCTTCTTCTTTCTCTTTCTTCCTGTCTGCCTATTCACCTTCATTCTTGCCTACCTCTTTTCTTTAAAAAAAAAATTTTTTTTAATAAAAAGTAATTCCTTAGTGACATGAGCTACATTTCAAGAGCTGAATAAACCCATGTGGCTAGTGGCTGCCATACTGAACAGTGATATTGTAGAACATTCTTTTTTTTTAAATAAAAGGCGCAGGCAGGAATGAAGGCAAGTAGGCAGAAGAAGCATCTTGATTTTATTTTTATTTAGTTGTTCACACTGGTTCCTTCCTCTCAGGCCTAGGACTCAAATCCAGGGGTATGTGACTTGCTCCTTCAAAGGTGATTGATCTAACTGCTGCTCCACCAGGGCGTGCCCTGTAAAACATTTCTATCACAGCTCTGCACTGCTCTAGGTCCTTTAAGATTGGTCAACAAAGCACATCCTGGTGGGGTAACAGTTAAACGCAGTCCACATACATCCCAAGGTCCTGAGTTCACATCCCAAGAATGGTGGGAGCAATCAAGATGAACAACTAAACAAAATAAGAGTGCTTCTTCCTCCTCTCTCTCCCTGACTGCGTCTGCCCGCCTCCATTCCTGCCTGCTATTTTCCTTTAAAACAAAACAAAAACATTAAAAAAAAAAAAAAATTTGATCAACAAAGATATGAGAACAAACACAAGAAATAAGAAAGATTAAAAACAAAGGCTAACTGCATGCCCTCACAGCCTAGCAGATAAGTCCATTGGCCACTGGGTATAGTCCACATACATCCCAAGGAACTAGGTTTGAGACCTGGCACCAGGGGGAACAACCAAGATGAACAATAAATAAAATGTTTCTTCCTCCTCTCTCTTCCTGTCTGCCTACCTACTCCTTCATTTCTGCCTGCACCTTTCCTTTAAAAAAAAAGGCTGTCATCAAGAGACCCACAGAATGACCATGTTTATCAGGTCACATCTAGCCAAAAAAAAAAAAAAAAAAAAGAGGACCCTAGGAAAATTTGAGAAGCAGACTGATTGGCTTGAACTTTCAACTTCCCTTTCTGGTCACTAATATTTTTTTCTAAACTTCTTAATATAGTCATTTCCAACTTAGGAATATCAAATTTCATAACTTTATCATCCTTGATGTTCGACTGAAAAGCAGCACAATATCAAAGTTAAGAATATGCACTCCGGAATCAAGTTACCCATTATCAAAACCCTGTTCCAAGGCTTACTAGTTTGAGTAAACTTCTGCCAAGTTATTGAGTCTCATCAAGCTTGTCTTTCTATAAAATGGGGAATTTTAGAACCTACCTCACAAAATTATTATGAGGATCATAAGAAATATATTTTTTGTTATTTGGTTTTTCTCATTAAAGGAAAGGTGCAGGCAGGAATGAAGGTGAACGGAGGCAGCCAGGCAGTCAAGAAGAAAGAGGAGGAAGAAGCACTTTGTTTATTTTATTTAGTCGTTCACCTTGATTGTTTCTTGGGCCTAGCTGGGGACTTGGGGTGTAAGTGTGTTTACACCAGTGGACTAAACCGCTAGGCCACCAGGGCACATCAACATGAAATAATAATAAGACATAATTGTGTGGTTCGGGTCACTCAAATAATCCACGATAAAGTTAGGCAAGTAAGCAAGCAGAGATTTAATTAGAGGGTAAAGGGTTGGAGTTGACCAAGGGAGGTCCAGACCCTGTGGGTTCAGGGTTGTACTACGTATCAGACAGGCGCAAGTAAGTAAGCAAGTAAGCAAGTTGGTTCATTAGTGGGGAGCCAAGAGAGAGGATGGAGCCAGCCAAGAGGCTAAGACTCAGTCTGCCTTGCCGTGTGCCCTGAGTTTTTAAGGAAAAAACCCACATGGTGAGGAAAGGGAGTGGAGAGAGGGGGTTGGCAGATCAGGTTTCAGTTCCTGACTGAGCAAGGTGACATTGTCCTTTGAAGTTATTGGTGATCTTCTTCAACTTGTGTCATTCCTTTGTTATTCAATGGAGGGTCCATCCAGGTCACCTGTTACACAAGACACTTCTCACACATCAGACTCATCCATCAGCTTTCCTTATCTATCTGGAGGCATTCCACTACTGGGTGGTGGCGCCAGAGGCAATTCACTGTCCTGATATCTGAACTTTAATCCCTGGTCTAAGGCTTGCTCTTGTGGGGGTTCTGACAATAACGATAGCACAAAATGGTGACTATTTGAGAAATATTAGTTCTGGTATTCCCCAAGCTCAGTCTTAATTGGGTTTCAAAAACAGCCCTCACTGAGAATTTGGTGAAGACCTGTGGTTACCTTATCCTTCCAGGCCTGCATTTTAGAAGTCTCCTTATATAAGCTCCCCCACTTCGGTTCTTCCACTCCCTTCAGGCTCTGCAGGGTCCTCCCCAGCACTGCGTGATTGCTCATGGTTCCAGTGCGGCTGCCTAGTGTGAGAACTTTGAGGTGAAACTACGCTCCTTTTCTATCTTTGAGCTTCCTTTCATAAGCTCAGGCCCCCGGCTTTAGTGTTCCTTGGAGGAATGGAGATCACAGGAGGTGGGTGCTATGGGGGAAATTTGGAATTTAAAGTGGGAGAAAGAGGCATGTGAGAGCTTTTTGAATTTAACAATCCTTGAGAGAAGGGCGAGGGCCCCGTGTCTTGAGTGTTGTCTGCTTGCCATCCCTTGACATATACACCGGGCTCTGCCCGCTCCTTGAGACTGCAAGAGAAACAAAATAGTTGTACAAATTCCCTATAAACTTAAAATTCTAAAGGCTTTAGACGTTCCCACGCCCGGTGCATGTACTTTAAGAGAGCGGCTCCTTTAAGAGGCAGGCCCCTATCACTGCTCACAAAGGAGTCCCCGCCCCCCTGTTGCCATAGTGCTCTGTGGCGTCGCATTCTCATTGGTGGGTGACGGTGGCTGCTCTAGCGGCAGCCATTTCCAACGGGCTGGAGGGGGCGAAAGATGGCGACGCCCCTCGGGTGTTCGCAGGGGGGGTCGGGGTCGGTTTGTCTCGCTTTTGATCAACTGCGAGATGTGATTGAGTCTCAAGAGGAACTGATTCACCAGCTGAGGAACGTGGTACGCAGTCAAAAGAATCGAGGGATGACAGAACTGGACTACTAAACGGGGAGGGGGGGGGCGGGGCCAGACCTTTCCCGAAGCCGGGGTAGTGATCCCTTTGCTAATTGCGTCATCAGCAGGAGGCGGGCGCCCAGACTTGTTCTGGCTAGTAGCTAGAGAGCCGAAGCCGAAAAGGCACAGTCTCCATGAATATTTACCAGGGAATTTTAACCAAAATCAAGCATTGTTCTGTACTCTTTGCCTGGATATGCAGGGCCTTGTAGATATATCCTCATTTATTCTCTGAGCCTCAGTTTCCTCATTTCTGATGAGATGATTTCACTGACTTCCCATGGCCCTCATGTGCAGAGAAATTCTAACATCCTTTCTGTTTCAGACATCCCTTCCCACTGTCTAATGCAGTGCTGTGCTGAGTGCAGTAAAGAGAGGTTTGGCTCTTGCACACGTTCACTTCAGGGCTTCTAACCCCTTTATGCTCCTTAGCTTCGCCTTATCAGTCTAACCCCAGTTGAGTGGAAAGCATTGGAACTACAGATTACCTGGACAGGCATGTAAAATCCTGGCCAACCAGAACTCATGGGGTTGTTTGATTGCTGATGTTGTTTTCCTGTTTTTTGTTTTCTATCTTGATAAGAAAGTCAGGTTCTATTTCCATCTCCAAAATAACTGACTTCACATTTCTTTTTCATTCTGATTGATTGTGTGGAGTTCTAGGCACTGAATTACCTGAATTACCCTGATGGTATCCACCACTTTTTCTTGTCAGTTAGCTTTTGCATACATACTTTCACTGCCTGGAACACTTTTTCACCCCTCTTCTCTTGTTTGGCTATCAGATCTTAGTAAGAAATTCTGATCCCTCCCCAGGCTGGGTAAGGGGCCTTTTCTGAGCACCATAGCCCTTTGTACTTCTCCATCCTAGAAGTTAGAAGTCCTAGCTATGGGCTCTCTCCTTCATGAAACTAGTTGCTCCTTGACAGCAGACTTTTGTGGAATTGAATTCTCCCTTCCCAGGACCCCAGTATTATTTTAGGTGCCGTGGGTACCATCCCATTATCCATCCTTGATCTTAGTCCTTAGAGAATACCCCTCCCACCCCAGCCCCAGGCCCTCCCTGAGCTAAGCTCTATTGCAGATGATTCTCCAGGATGAAAATTTTGTCACTAAAGAAGAATTCCAGGAAGTGGAGAAGAAGCTGGTGGTAAGTAATAGCCTCTGCAGGCTCCAGGTCTTCCCTCATGTCCCAGGACCCCAGTGGTTGGGCAAAGTCAATTGAGTATTGACCTCTGAAAACATCTAGCTCCAACAGTGAGAACAGATTCCTCCTGTACCCTGGCTTCTATGTGCCCCTCTGAAAAAGGGGACTGATTAAAGGAATCCAGGAGACTAAGGATAGCTGGGGGTAATGAGGTCACTGCTGCTGTCCTTGCAGGAAGAAAAAGCTGCCCATGCCAAGACTAAGGTCCTCCTGGCCAAGGAAGAGGAGAAGTTGCAGTTTGCCCTCGGAGAGGTAGAAGTGCTGTCTAAACAGCTGGAGAAAGAGAAGTTTGCCTTTGAAAAAGCGTGAGTGAGCCTTGGTAGGGGGGTGAAGGATTTGGGGTCCCGTCTGCCTGTCAGCCTTCCCACTCTCTCTCATCTTCTCTACGCAGGCTCTCCACTGTCAAGAGCAGGGCTCTGCAGGAGTGCAGCAAGAAGGACCAACTCATCACCAAGTGCAATGGTAGGCGGGAGGCCCGTGCTCCCTCCCACGCTTGCTTACACGGGTTCTTCCCTAACTGCCCAGTGCCTGTGTCCAGGGCAGGGTTTCACCCCAACTTCTGTCCCCGGCTGAGGATACAGGCAGGCCCAAGTGGGTCACACCTTCGCAAAGGCCTTCAGGGACCAGGCAGGCCACGGAAATGAGGGAAGCAGTTGGTGTACAATATTCTGCATCACCATAAAGAAACGGGCTCGCTCCCATTTTTCTTGAAACATATGACCTTCTTAGTCCACCTTTCATTTTCACTTTTGATGGATATTAGAAATAGTGTACTTTACTCATAACTCTAAGACATACTACGGGACAAGCAGAGTCCTATTGCAAGCTGAAATTTAGTCTCAGGGTTGTGAACCAATAGGGAGTAGTGGGGATTGTGGTGATGTGGAGAGCATGTCCCCTCTTAAGGGCTTGGCACCTCTGCTCTGGAATGGGGGCTCAATATTACCAGATTTTCAAAAAGAAACTGAAACCCAGATGTTCATGAAAGTCTTGACATGTTAGTGTTGGGAACTGATTTAGAAATTTTAAAAGTAATATTTAGGCTAAGTAAAATATGTCTGTGAGCCATTGATTTTCAGCTACTCTGAGCAGATGCCTGTGATCACTTGTTTGCTCTGTGTGCTGAGTGCTAGGAGGAACTTAACTGTCAGCCAGTATCCCTAACCCTCAGGAACCCTTTAATTTTCCAAGAATGCCAAACTCCCCTTACCTAGTTTAAAAGTTGTGAATTACATATGTAACATCTTCTTTATGTACTACAGCATATTTTTTAGTAGATCAGAATCCAGAGCCCAAGCCCAAAAGAGATTGAGGGTCCCTCCTGATAGGGCTCCCACCTGGAACCGTGACCACCCCCTAACCACCAATCCGGCTTTCTCCCTCCCAGTGAGTACTCTCACTGGTATGATGCCAACAGGCTACCATCTTGTGATCTGGCCAGGTGAGCTCATAGGCTTTATGTCTGTTTGACCGGGCGCTCCTCTAGAAGCCTCTTGAAGCCCAGTAGGCAGCTATTGGCTTCCATACCCAAGTCCATGGTTTCCCCTCATCCTTCCTCTCTCCCTGAGAGTCCTCCCACTTTCCTAAAAGGAGCCTAGGGTACTTTCCTGGTGGAGCTAGGGACAGCCTTCCTTTAGAGCACCTCCGGGAGATCACCCAAGGCCATGGAGCTCTGCATCTGCTTGGGGAAGGTATGTGTACTCATGGGGACAGAGCCTGGCTGCCTTTCCCCAGAAAATCCTAACCCTTGGCTGTGCCCTCCCCTGCCTGCCCCCTCACTTTGTGTGGTTTCAGTTTAGTTTTCACACTTAAATAGTTAAAGTTATTTTCTAACCATTCTCTCATTGGCTGACATTTAGATTAAATTTATTTCTCATTTGTTTTAAAAGTCAAACAGATTTCTTTTTCTCTTTTTAAGAGGAAATAAAGAAGGAAGAAACATTTTTTTGAGGAAGGAAGGAAGGGAGAGAAGGAAGAAGCATCTTTATTTATTTTGGTTTTATACCTTGGCACCTCAGGTCTTGAAGCCAGGCCCTTGGGCTTCACATGGTCTGCAAACCAGAGTCTCAGGTACCTGAGCCACAAGGCACACCCCACAAATTGCTTTTTCAAAAACCCTTCACAAGCAAGTTTAGTTGGGTGACCTGGGAAGGAGGTTCAATATTCTGGTCCTATGACCCTGTGAGCCTATGTTTTCAGTCTCTCCCTTCACCTGTGTCTCTTTCCTCTTTTCCATCCTGTGCCTTAACTGATTGCCAAGTCTTCTCTTCTGTAACCTTAAACGCTTCAGCATTTCTGCATTTTTCAGAGCTTATGTTCTAGTTCATCTCTGTCTCACCTTTAAAGACAGTGGGGTTTTCTTCCTGTGAGTATTTGAACTTTCCAGGACTCCCTGAGGGACAGTTACATAAATGAAGCACCCCCAGATTCCTACAGACTCTTTAGATTTTGACCCACAAAAATTATCCTTGCATGTAATGAGCACATAATATGGGAAAAAACTGTCACCACTGTTTCTCAGGGTTCTCCCTGCCCCACTTTGGAATAGGAGCTGTCTCTGTCCTCATCTTTAAAAGATGATATATGGGTCTGAAAAGGAAAGCAACTTCCCTTTTCCTTAAAATGGTGATGCTGTATTATCGGTATTAACTCTGTTTTGTTCTCTGACCAGTTCCCAGTCTTAACTCTCCTTTCCGGAACTACCTCCTTAAGGGCAGGGACCCTGTCTTCTCCCTGAAGCCCCAGTGCAGAGGGCCATCTGACCCTCCCCTCTGTAGGTCTGGGTGGGTTGAGATGACTGAAAGAGGTAAAGTTTTTAAACCCCACTGGAAACCCCACTGAAAACAGCCTGTTGATTCATTCCACAAATAAATGTATTGTGCACCTATTTTATGCCAGATACTGTTTCAAGCCTTAGGATTAAAGCTGTGAATAAAACAAAAGGCCTTGTCCTCCTGGATCCCACAGCTTAGTACAGGAGAAGACATATGGGTCAGATACATGGTGTGTCCGATATAAATGCTGAGAAGAAAACTAAAGCAGGAAAAAGAGACAAGAAGTAATGGGAAGGATAATTAGTATTGTAATATGAAACTAGGGAGGCCTCGCCAGGGCCTGCTATCTGTAAAGATCTGTAAAGATCTGCAAGAGTTTGGGGTAGAGGCACGCCCTGGTGGAGTAGCAGTTAGGACAGTCGCCTCTGATGGAGCACAAGGCCACATACCCACTGGGTTCAAGTCCCAGATCCAGAGGGACGTCGCCAGTGTGAACAACTAAATAAAAATAAAATGAAGTGCTTCTTCCTCCTCTGCCTGCCTGCCTGCCTGCCTGCTCGCCTTCATTCCTGCCTGCACCCTTCCTTTGAAAAAAGGGGGAGTGGGGAGAAGCCATTCATCTTCCTGCCTTTGGGCAGGGCTTCCCACCTCCCTCCAAGGAACTTCCCCTGCCCTCATGTGGGTTACCTGGTCCAGAATAAAATTGTGATGTCATTGATACATCATCAGTCATTGTGGCATCTCACCATGGCAGCCCTGTCAAGACTCCACAATAAACGCATTCATAGTAAGGTATTAGCATTAGTTGTCCATTACTCATGGACAACTCTGGGAGGGGGAAGCATGTTCTGAAAAGACCCATGAGAGAAGACCTTATGTCAGGACAGAGACCCTGGGATGGGAACCACTCCTCCCTGCCTCTCTCCCCCACAGAAATTGAGTCTCACATTATAAAGCAAGAAGATATACTTAATGGCAAAGAGAATGAGATTAAGGAATTGCAGCAAGTTATCAGCCAGCAGAAACAGATCTTCAGGTGAGGGGTCTGGGCCAGGCTGGGGGTTGTTTATGGACACGGAGAGCCAGACCTCTGGCCCCTACCCTGGGCTGCCCCCAGCCCATGCCCAGCTGGCTCCATTGCAGGAATCACATGTCTGACTTCCGGATCCAGAAGCAGCAGGAGAACTACATGGCCCAGGTGCTGGACCAGAAGCATAAGAAAGCCTCAGGGACACGTCAGGCCCGGAGCCATCAGCGTCTTAGGGAAAAATAAAATTTTTATTACTTTCTTATTCAATGGCTGTAATGCCCAACTTCTGCCTTTTCTGCTGTGGGGGTCCCTGTCCCTATCCTTCCTATCCCTGTGAGCACTCCTGGGCCTCACCAGTGACCTGACTCCCAGGAAAGGGGACAGAGAGGCCAAAGCCATGGCTCCCTCCCACATGCCTCCTGGACCTTTGTGACCTAAGTGAGAATCAAGTTACCAGGGACTGAAGGGGGACAGGCTTTGGACCACCACCTGCCAGGTCACTCCTGGCAGAAAAGGATTCGTTCAAATCCCCAGCCCCTGCTGCTACCCTCGCTTGAGTAGGGGTTGTAACCTAGTGAAGGACTGTTGTCTAGTAGGCACTGTCCCTCCTTCTCTTGATATTTAATCCCTCCCTAAATAAATAGCCTGGTTACCCCAGTAACACCCCACCCACTCAGTGTTCTGGTACATCTGACTCTCCCAATTTGGCTATTGAGCAGGAAGGAATATGTGTGAGTGTGTATGTGTGTATGAGCGGGTGTAGTCCTGACCAGAGACTCAGATGGTGGGTTCTAGAACCACAGTGAATCTGGGGACTCAGTTTGCATCACATGGCAAAAACACTATACATGTGACATTTCCACCTACTTCTCCCAAAGAGAAACTCATCAGTCTTCACAAATTGGAGGCAAGGAAAGGACAGTGCTGCAAGTTTTAAAGGTGTGAAAATAGTCTTGGATTCTTGGAACAGTCCCCTGACACAAGTTGCACATGCAGGGCTCTATGTGATGGGCAGATTTGATCTCAGCAGCCATCACTGATCTGAAGGTGATCATGGGAATATCCAGGCAGGGAATTCACTCGGGAAGCTGAGTCAGATTTGTCAATTTTTTTTTTAAAGAAGCAGAAGCACTTTATTTTATTGAGTTGTTCACGTTGTTTGGCCCCCCTGGCTCTGGGTCTTGAACCCAGAATCTTGGGATGTATGTGGGAATGTTCCCCAGGGTGTACTAGACCACTAGACCACCAGGGCATGCCCCAGATTTGTCAAATCTAGCCTATGTCAGTATGAGTGTGAGTGCACCGCATTTGTTCCAGGGCCAGCTGGGGCCTGAGTCAGCAAGTCCTTGAAGCCAGAAGTTTAAGGGTATATGGTGTCCACTGTCATTGTTCTAGGACAATGACAGGTGGTAGCTGCTTCCCCTCCAGCACCTGTCCCCAGGACTTGGTGATGGAGAATGGGACCTTGCTAATGTCTGAAAAGCACTGAACTATTCTGCTCAGAGGGAACCACAGCTATGCCAAAGTTTCCTGAGAGTCCCCACATCAGTATCCAGGGCTTGTTTCGGGTTCCAGGGCAGCCTGTAAAAGCTAAGAGCTGTCCACTCCAGCCCCTTCCAGTAGTTTCCCAGTGAAGGCAATGGGACCAACTAGGGACAGCACCCTCCTGAGGCCCCAAATACCTTTTCAAGCTGAGGGAGCCCTCCAAGAGATGCTGCTCTGTCAAAGGTTAGGGGTTGATTCACGGGAGGTGATGTTTACACCCTTAGGAACTCTAAGGGGGAGCGATGTGCTGCAGTAATAGGGATTTCAGGGGAGAGGAAGCTACATGTAAGACCTGAGTCGCTTGACTTACTTCCCTGGCGCGCACACAAATCCACACACCACAGTGCCTGACCCCATGCAGGTCCCCACTTAGCTCTAGTTTCCTCCCCTGTAAGGAGTTAGGGCTATCTCCCGCTTCCAAGTTAGACACCTGCCGTCCCCTCACCGTCCTGTCAGCAAAGCCTGGAGTGGCATCCCAGACACTCGGGTCCACACCAGAGGAAGAAGGGTATGGGGAGGGTAGGGCCCAGGGCCCGGGTCTCTTGTCGCTGACGCCGCTAGCTCGGAGAGGACGCGTCCGCTTTAAGGCGCGTTGACCCCACGGCATCTGCAGGCGGGGCGGGGACAGCGAGGGCGTCCGCGGGACCAGCGGAGGCGAATACGAGGGTGGTAGTGCGCTGCGTCCTGCCATGCTTACCGCGCTCGCCCCAGCAGACCTACCGGGGCCCCCCGGGCGGCTGCCTGCCGCACCCGCACGGCGTCAAGACTCCTCTGGTTCGTCAGGCTCCTACCACACGGCTCCAGGTTCCCCAGAGACCCCAGACGCTGGGCCAGACGCAGAGGGCCGGGTGAATTGGCCCCGGGTGGCCCCTGCGCTGGGGGCGGGCGCGCAGCCTCGCCTGTCCGTCAGTGCCCAGAATAGCCTCCAGCAGCTTGGGCCCGGCTCGGATTTCCCCCGAGGCCCGGGCTCGGACCCTCGGCCACCCCAGCCCCAGCTGCGCACGCTGCCGTCGGGGGAGATGGAAGTCATCTTCAGCACCGGACCCCTGTTCAGCCGCTCGGACGCGGATAGCGAGGTGCAGCAGCTCACAGAGCAGCCTTTCCGTAGCCTCTCTCCGCCGGGACCCGCGCCTCCCGACCTCGCCGCACTGCAGCCGCAGGCCCCCGACGGTGGCTCCCGTTGGGCAACCTACCTGGAGCTTCGGCCCGGCGAACCGAGTCCTGGCACTCCAGCGCAGTTCGAGTGTGTGGAGGTGGCGCTGGAGGAGGGTGCAGCGCCCGCCCGACCGCGCACGGTGCCCAAACGTCAAATCGAGCTGCGCCCGAGGCCCCGGAGTCCCCCACGGGAGTCTAACGCGCCGAACCCCCGACTGCTCCTGCGTACCGGCTCCCTGGACGAATCTCTGGGCCGTCTACATGCCGCCGCGAGCCTTGTGCAAACAGCGCTGGCCAGAAAACTGAGCCCCGCGGCCCCTCTCCCGACCAGCCCCATCTCCGGGCCTACCGGGCAACCAGAACCTGAGATTCCAGAAACGGCCGGGAGTCCCCGAGTGGTCCTGGAGCAGGCCAGGTCTCGGCCACCACGGGTGAACCATTGTCCAGCCCCCACCAGGGCCCCACGGCCGTGGCCCAGCCTCCGGGAGCGCGCGATTCGGCGTGACAAGCCTGCGCCGGGAACAGAACCTTTGGGTCCGGTCAGTTCCAGCATCTTTCTGCAGTCGGGGGAGAAGACCCTGGAACCTCACAACCAGGAACCTAAGACTCGGTTCCCGCGAGAGAATCTGGATCGAACCGCCCTGAGGTCACAAAATTCGCCTTTCGAGTCTAGGGCTCCCCGGGAAGCGCCGAGTAAGGCTATGAGGCCGAGGAGTCCGACCCCACCCAGGCAGGCTCCAAATGGGACCAGGCAGGGTCCGCATTGCCTATCTCCCCAGAACCTACCCCCCTGGAATCAGGCTAATCCGAGGATGAGCAGCTCTTCGTCCCTTGAGGCATCCTCCGCGTGGAAAAATCAGGATTCCACCATCGAGGAAACTGTAAGCAGAAGGAGCCCTTCCCCTCCAACTCCTTTTCAGTGGAATCAGAGTATTGCCAGGGTAAGAAGCCCGTCCCCTGAGACTCCTCCCCTGTGTGAAGTCCCGCAAGTGGCAGTCGGACATGCCATAGAGGGGACTAGGAGCCCATCTCCGCCGGCTTTGTCCTTATGGGAGGCTCAGGATCATCCTGGTGGGACGTGGAGTCCATCGCGCCAAGAGACGTGGGATCCCACTGTGCAGGGCTCTTCAAAGGTGTCTGGGCTGGAAGCTCCGAATGGCTTCGCGCGAGAGGAGCTGGCGCCGCCCACGCCATCCGCACCCGAGACTTCCGAGCTAAGAGAAGCTCAGAGTCCGGCCACGCGGGAGAGGCCGGATCTTGCCTTTCGAAGCAGCCAGCGTTTGCCAGAGGTGGCTGCCCCTGAGCTGCCCCTCAGTCGCTTCGTGGACACCCTGGATGCCGACGCGCGCCCGGAAGCCTTAGCGCCTGGAGAATCGGCCTCCGGTCGCCCACGAGTGACCATCCCCCGGCCCTGCGACGTACGCAAGATGGTGAAGACCACGTACGCACCAAGCTTCCAGGCGAGAACCTCAGGCTCGAAGTTGCCTGAGCTACTTGCCGAAATTCACCGGGAGGATGGCAGCGCGTCCAACGCGCCAGAGCTCCAGACACTGGGGCCCCCGGCCCCCGTTCACTATACTTCCATTTTCCTCAAGGACTTTCTGCCGGTCGTATCACACCCCTATGAGCCCCCAGAGCCGTCCCCTGACACAGTGGCCCGGAATGATTCGCAGTCCAATGGGGCCCTGCGGCGGAGGGCAGAGAACAGCACGGCCAAACCCTTCGCGCGTACTGAGATCCGCCTGCCTGGTGTCCTGGCTTTGGGGCGCCGGCCAGAGGGGACCCCGGGAGTCCCAGCGCGCGGTCCAGGCGGAGAGAACCGGAATGTGGAGCTAGAGCGCCGCGGCGTCCTCGACGGCGAGGCTCGAACCTGTTCTCTAGGCGGCGCTCGCACCTCAGCCCAGCAGTCGCCCATAGGGCCCACAGAGGCCCCACAACTTCGCCCCAGGTCCCCGCAGGAGCACCGGAGTTCGAGCCCTGGGATAGCACCCAAACTGGAGACACTCCCTGCAGACCGTGAGCCCGCGGCTGAAGGGCACTCGTGCCTCTCGGGGAAGCCCCAAGCGTTGGCTGGCAGAACAGCCCCGCCCCAGCCCCGCGCTGCCTCAGCGCCTCCCATGGATCGGTCCCCGGAACGCCCCTGCCAGGGGGTACGCAGGCTGCCCGGGGCCGCGCACCCGGGGAAGGTCCTGGTGGACCCGGAGAATGGCCGTTGCTACTTTGTGGAGGCGCCGCGGCAGCCTCGGCTACGACTACTCTTCGACCCCGAGATCCAGCAGTACGTGGAGGTGCTGCTGCCGCCCTCGCCCCCTGGGCCACCTCGTCGCGTCTACACCCCCTTGGCCCTGGGTCCCGGCCTCTATCCACCCTCCTATGGACCTATCCCTGGCCTTACACTGCCGCCATCCCCGGGCCCGCCGACCTTCAGCGGCCCGCAGATATCCTGGGCCTCAGAGGCAGGGCCCTTGGACGGGATGTACTACCTACCGCTGAGTGGCACACCCAGCTCCGCATCTCCTCTGCTCCTCTGTACTCCGTCCCCCAACTCGGGTCCCACCCAGCCCAGCAAGGCTTCCCTGTTCCCGGTGTGAGGCCCCAGGGCCTGATCCTCATGATATTGGGGTCTGGAGGGTCTGGCATCCAGTTCCCTGCCCTCTTCTCTTTTACCATCCTATCCAGTCTTCAGATGTGTTTGAGCTCCTGGGGCTGACAGAGCCCGCGTTCAGGAAGTGGCTGTGGGCTGCCTCCCCCAACAATGTATATCCCTTTCCCGGGCATTCCCAGAGTGTGCTGTTTGTGTGTGTGTGTGTGTGTGTGTGTGTGTGTGTGTGTGTGTGTGCACGCACGAGCGCGCACGTAAAAATGAGGAGTCCTGGGAATTATCCCCAGGAGCCAACCTGGGGGGCTATTGGGGTTCCCCAGGGGCAGCAGGAAATAGGAGCAGCCAGGGAGCTGCCTGTCCCTGCAGAAGGTGGACCCAACTGAGTTGGAGCAGGCAAGTGAGCACTGATGGGAGGGAGGGAGGACTTGCTATCAAATCTGTTGTTCTTCAGAAGAGGATGGGAGTCAGTCTGTGGAGGGAATGTGGCTAGTGCAGCCTCCAGGCCAGGTTGGGTCTGAGGAGATAGCAGGTGAAAGTTGATCAGGGAAGTAATGTGGAAGGGGCTGTGGAGGGTCAGCCTGGGACTAGGAGTGGGTGGACCTGGGGAGGTAACTGTAGTCTCCAGCCAGAAATCCTGCCATTCATTTGTCCTCTCAACCCCACATCTGACATGGCTTCTCAGCCATCAGAGCTGAGCTCATACTGGGGACAGGAATGGGAGCTTCAGTCATCTCCACCCAGGGTAGGAAACAGGTGAAGCATGTCATGAGGAAAAAACTACAAACAGGGAGGATGATTTAACTGTTATCCCAGAGAATTTTGACTCCTCTGGGTGGCATGGAAAGTAGTTTTGGGGTGTCAGCAGATAGGCTGCCCCTGTGTGGGGCAAGCCAGAGAGAATTCAGCTTATTTCTTCCCCATAATAGATGTGGCAACCATGCCCAGAGAGGCACTGGCTCTGTAGACTGGTCACAACAGAGGAGGGGACAGGACCCAGAGCCAATGCTCCAATTGTCCTGAGATTCCAGGAGCTCGTGACAGCCAGATGGATACTGCAAGGGACGGAAAGTGTTCTGTGAGTGTGGAAGTGTCTGTGTATAGTTCTGAGATTGAAGTGGCTGGGCCTTGCTGGACTTGTATGTCATGTGATGAGTTTGGGGAAGGACAGTTCCTATTAGAAGCCATGTTAGGCCTGGAGATTGAAGTTCCAGGCCTCTGGAACTCTGGGGAGCCAGGTCCCTTAAAGTCCCTACCCACCTCCTGCCTTGGACTGGAACTGACTGGAAGAACCATGAATCCAGATATCTTGGACATCTCATGGTCAGAGATGCTTGTTCTGATGGCATGGAGGGCGCTGAGCCATCTCTGGACCCCTCCCATCATGCTGGTGTGTAATAAACCGCTGACACGAGGAGCCATATGGCTGAAACACTGGTGTAAGGTGTCTGATTTTGCCTTTCCCATGCCCTTGCATTCTGGAGTAAGGGAAGAAGACTGTGTGTCTTTCACACACTGTGGTATCCCTGCCTCAGTGAACTTGCCTCTCAGGGAGGGAGCCCTAGTCTGGCAACCACACCTGTGGCCTCATTTCTGCCCATGGCTGGGCTGAGTGGCCTGTGGACTTTACAGTCCCCCCAGGCAGGCTTGGGTTCCAATTTCAGCATTGCCCCTCTAGCTATGTAACTTGGAGATTTGTCACTTCTCTCAGAGGCTTTGTATCCTCAGGGGTAAAGAATAAACAACCACCTCCTCCCAAAAAAAGTTCAGGACAGTGTCTGTCACATGGCCAGGATGTGGGCGGTATCAGTTCCCATGTGCCCAGGCCCAGGCCCAGCCCCTCTCCTTGCCTCTCTGTGCTCTTTGTGAAATGGAACTGATTTGGGTGGTGAGGGGGTCCTACTATAGAAGGTGCACACGTGGCGTCTCCAGGGCCCTGGCGGAAGGAAGAGATGGGAGGGATGAGGTGTCAGTTCCCCATTGGTCTGGGTCATGTGTCTGGGGTGGCCTGCACTGCACTCCATGCACATACACATCTGTACCCCAACCGCAGCCCATGCTTGCTGAGTTGGCTTCACGGACCATGAGGTTGTCACTGCCGCTGCTGCTGCTGCTGCTGAGGGCTGGGGCTGTCCCAGGGGATCTCAGGGACAGGGCCCCACTCAGGGCCACTTCCCCACAGCTAGATGATGAGGAGAAGTACTCGGCTCATATGCCTGCTCACCTACGCTGTGATGCCTGCAGGGCGGTGGCCTACCAGGTGAGTACCTGTCGCAGCAGTCCCCTGCCGCTGCCTGGGCCTCTCTTCAGATCCACCTCAGATTCCAACCCTGGCCTTTTTATTTTTTTCAAGGAAAGGTACAGGCAGTAATGAAGGTAAGTAGGCAGGCAGACAGTAAGAGAGAGCAGAGAGCGTTTTATTTTAATTTAGTTGTTTACCCTGGTTTGTTGCCCCTCAGAACCTGGGTCTCAAGCTCAGGGGTCTGTGGCCTTGTGCTCCTTTGGAGGCGAATGACCCAGCAGCTGCTCCACCAGGGTGCGCCCACCACTGGCCTTTGATCCCCAACCCCCACCCCTGGGGACTGACCTAGTCTTGGCCTCTCCTGATAGTACCATCTTCACCTCACCCGAACCTCCATGCCTTAGTTTACCCATCTGTCTGCCCAACAGAGAAGAGACTTTCTGGGACACCCCTTGGTATCTTGAGATCCCAGGGAGTCACCAGTTGGTTTTCTCAGACTCCCTCCTTTCCAGGTCCATCCTCAGGTCTGAACTCCTTCCCAAAACATGACTGGGAGCCCTGGTTTGTGTGTGCACATGTGCACATGTGTTGAGTACATGGACATGTGAGTGTGTTGTCTTTGTAACTTTGTGTGTATGCGGGGCCTGTGAGTACACGGATTATCGATGACTGGGCTCCGGGGTTTATTTTTCTTTCCTGTTCTCATGGCTTAAAATAGTGTGTGCCAGTGGGCAGGTGTGGCCTGGGCTAGGGACCCTAGTGCCCAGGTCAAAGCTTCCCTCTCAGTGTTTCCCCCCATTTCCATACCAGGAAAGCGGACCCTGCCAGCCTAGAGCCAGCTCTCCCGGGCTGAGAGAGGGCCGTGAAATCTGACTCACAGGTGCTTCCTGCTTGGAAGGCTCCCTTGCCACCTCATTCTCCCCCAATGACTCAGGCTTCTATCCTCCCTGGCCCCCTACTGGGCAGCTCTGAAGCCCTGGCTCTTAAGTTCTCCTTGTTCCAGATGTGGCAATATCTGGCAAAGGCAGAGGCCAAGCTTCACACCCCAGACTCCAGGGCGGGAAGGGAGCTGAGCGAGTCCATCTACACAGACGTCCTAGACCGGAGCTGCTCCCAAAACTGGAAGGAGTGAGTTGCCAATCCAGCGCCATCTCCCTTCTTCAGGGGCAGGGCCGGTGGGTGGAGGTTCCCAATCCCACTCACACCATGCACACATCCATCAGGGACCTGCTGCCAGGGGGTGGGGCTGGAATGAAGTCTGAATTCTGGAGACAGAACAAGTGGAAAGGTGAGTGGCAGAAGACCTGGCCACTATGGGACCTTGGACCAGTCACATCCCCTCTCTGGTCCTCAGTTTTCCATAGGGAAAGATCAGAATCTGGGCACCGAACTCAGCAAATGCCCAGTGTGTCCATCTTCACGTGGGCTCCCACTAATGCTGTATCCCTCTCCTCTAGCTACGGGGTCCGAGAAGTGAGCCAGGTAAAGCATCTCACAGGCCCAGGGCTTAGCCACGGGCCAGAGCCACATATCAGTGTGATGATCACAGGAGGCCCCTGGCCTACCAGGTGATGACCAAAGGGTGTGTGTGTGGCGGGGGGTGGGGGGTGCGGGTGGAGCCCTTGGAGCTTGTCTGACCCCTGTGGGCCAGGCAGAGTCTGAGGTTCTTGCTGATCTCCACTAGGCTTTCAACCATGTGTTTGCACTACCTGGGGGAGTTTGGAGAAGACCAGATCTATGAAGCCCACCAACAAGGCCAAGGAACTCTGGAAGCATTGCTGTGCGGAGGCCCCCAGGGTGCCTGCTCAGAGGAGGTGCCAGTCACAAGGACAGAACTCTAGCCCATCTCCCCCATCCCCTGCCTGTCAGACCCTGGAGACTGATGGAGCTTCCTCTGGATCTGCCCCATTCGTTTCTGCAGAAACTTCCTTTCTCCTCCATCTTTGGGGTACTGGGGTCTGGAGAGTGGGGCAAAGCCTTCCCCTCTCCCATCCAGACTCAAATAAAACCCAGTGGTCTCAGTTCCTTCTCTTTGTAAAAGGTGCTGGGGGTGGGAGGGCTAGGAAGACAGACATTGGTGTCTCTGCTGATGTCCTTCCTACAGAGGGTCAAATGCATGTTCCCACAAGTTCCCAGAGGTAAGTGAGATCGGTTGTGGTTGAAAATGAGTGTTCTGTCACTGGCAGGTGGAACAATTATATGAAAGGTGAAACCCTAGCTTCATCTGGAGAGCAAAGAAAAGCCAAGGAAAATGACCAACTGGCCACTCATGGACACAACTACTGCCACTACTCCATGCTCTCTATGCCCCTTCCAGAACACTGGGTCACCCAGCTGCTGTTCAATCTTCCTACTCTGTCTGGTCCCAGCTGGCGTGGTGGACCTTGGGTACCCACCTGGGACAGGGCAGGACAGGGTTCCTGGAAACATCTAGATTTAGTAGCTTGTCCTAAGTCCTGTACTACCCAGAAATTCTGACCTGGTCCCTTTTCTTAGTAATGGAGAAGGGTCCCACCTGTGTCTTATGCGGGCCTGAGAAGCTGGAGTCAGTTGGTTGCATTGACTTAATGAGTGCCCGACTGATCCGCTGAAGTCCTTGGAAGGCGAGTAGAGCAAACACTAATCCCCAACTGACTGAAGACAAAAACAGCTCAAGCCAAGTTCTGGACTGAGTAGAGGCAGGACTGGGAGAGGATTCAGATTTTGGGTGTGGGTGGAGGTCAGCTGTTGAAAGAATGGGAGTGCCCAGGCCCCTGTCTTTTATCACTTGTTTCCCATCTGCCTCAGGCCCCTCCCCCAGCCCTCACCCCAGCAGAGACCCTGGGGCTCTAGGAGGAGAGCCAGGCCCAAGGAACTGGATGAGCTGTCCATAGTATCTATCGACGGGACAGTGATGTGTGCCTATGTGGAGTGTTAGAGACACTGGGTATTGTGGGTCTTTTTGTCCATCTCTGCATCTCAGACCACGTGCAATTGCCCCGGCTTATCTTTCTGTGTGTGGTATGTGGTTTAGGTTGAACTGAATGCCGGGGGTGGGGCTCTGTCTTCACAGCCCCCTGGGGTGTGCTGTGCAGGAGAGGGTGGGGAGTAAAAAGCTGAGGAGGCTTTGAACTGGTCAGACGACTTTGGGAACCTGGGAGCAGGAGCCAAGAAGGGAGAGGCGAGGAAGGCGGACAGAAACGGACAGAACGGGCTTGGAAACTGGACAGGCTGCCAGATTCAGGGCTGTGACATGAAGCTGCTGCCCAGCTGGAGAGCTGTGCTGCCCGTGGCCCTTCGGGGCCAGGCCTATCCGTGGCAACAGCAAACCAGAAGTAGGTGGGCCCCAGGGAGGCTGGGGCTGGGGCGTGGGGGGCTTAGAACCAGCAGTTGGGGGAGGCCGATCCCCCGCAGGCTCCAGACCCAAAGGCCACACTGAGCTGGGTGTGCCAGGAAGGGAAGACAGGCTGGGTCTAGGATCGGTTTCATGGGCTATGTGACCATGCTTAGAAAGACCTCACGCTTGGTTTAATGCTCTGCTGTTGCTGTCCTAAAATCCATACTGCTTTTGAATCAGGCCTTGCATTTTCTTTGAGCACTGGGTAGTTGATCCTGGCCGGGAGGGGAAGGGAATCCTTGTCCTGACCTAGGGGACAAGCAAGGCTGGGCCAGCCTGGGCAGCTTCTAACCCAGAGACCCATCGGTTATGTGCCTCAGGGACCCTGAGAAGTGAGCAGTGGTTGGGAATTTGGGAGTCAGTGGGCTGTTAAGGGAGAGGAAGAATCATAGAAGGAAGGAAGGAAGAAAGGGAAGGAGAGGTGGAGGGAGGAAGAAAGTAAGGGAGGGAGGAAGATCTTTAATTCATTTTGTTTTTATCTTTTTCTTTGAGAGAAAGGAAGGGAGAGGAGAAAGAAATATCTGTATTTATTTAGTTGTTCATGTTTTTCCATTCCAGCCCCAGGTCTCCAGCCCTGGTCCTTGGGCTGCATGTGTTCCATGCACCCCAGTCTCAGTTGCCTGAGCCCCAAGTTGCATCCCTCGCTATACACTTTTTGTTGTTATTGTTGAAGGCAAGGTGCAGGCAGAAATGAAGGTGAACAGAGACAGACAGGAAGAGACAGGAGGAAAAATCACTTTATTTATTTTATTTAGTTGTTCATCTTGGTTGTTCTCCCAGCCCCAGGTCTTGAATCAGGAAACTCAGGATTTATGTGGACTGTGCCATGGTGAACTAAACCACTAGGCCACCAGGGCATGCCTCTCAGCACTTTTTTTTTAAAGGAAAGGTGCAGGCAGGAATGAAGGCAAATAGGTAGGTAGGAAGAGAAAGGAGGAGGAAGCATCTTTATTTGACTTTTTTTTAGTTTTATTTACTTGTTCACACTGGTCGTTTCCCCCGCTGGACTCAAACCGAGGGGTATGTGGTTTGTTCCTTTGGAGGAAATTGACCCAACCCCTGCTCCACCAGGGCGCGCTGCCCCACGTCACATTTAATGTGTGGTTACTGCCTGTGCTCAGGAGTTCAGGTCAACCTAAATTTTAGGAATGTTTTTCTAAAATCTTGCTGCCTTGGTCAGATCACATCTCCGAGATCTGTTTCCTCAGCTATAAGAGGTTAATACCACCCAGCGCCTGGAGAGGTTGTTTGACACACAATCATTCATTCCTTCGTAATGAGAGTAGTTATGATAATGATAATGATTAACCTTGTCATTAATAAGTGGGGAAGAGCTCATTTAGAGTGTGACGTAAGTGCCCGCTTCTCTTCCCTTTCCTCTCACCTCACCTGAGGCTTCAGAATCTTCTAGGACTGCTCACTCCTCACCTCCTCTGGCCCTCTCTTGGCACCCAGAACATGTCCCCTGCCCAGGCTCACGTGCTGGCCCGGCAGGGAGTGCTCAGGAGGTAAGGTGGCCAAGGCTCAGGTCACCTTTACCACCAGGAGTAGGGTTAATGCATTACCTCTGCCCAGTCCTCCTTTCGCAATAGGGGCCGGGGATCTGGTTACAGATTTACTTCGAACAATGTCTGATGTGTCGAGTAAAGTCCTCCTTGGCCTTTGTAAAGCTCTCCCCTCTTCTCTTCAGGAACTGCTCACACCTGTGTCCCCAGGATGAGGGCTCAGGAGGACCCGGAGGGCCAGACACAGGTGCTGGGGGATGGGCGAGAGCTGGGTGGGCACAAGGTGGGATGGAAGGATAGAGGGCCTGGCCTGCCCTGCACAGGTCTTCTCCCTGGGAGGGCAGAGACAAAGGTTCTGATGAATTTCATCAAGAGTGACTGTCCTGGCTGAATGGGGCAATTGGGGGAAAAGACTGGGGTGGGAATCGGGGTGAAAAAGGCTTCAAGAGCCTTTGGTATTGACTAACTCCAGCCTGAGAACCAGCAGGGGCCCAATCTCTCCTCCCCCACAGTGACACCCACAAGGACCTCCAGAAGAGGAGGGACCAGTAGGTTCAAGAGGGCCTGTTCACAGTCTCCCGCCCTTATGGTCCCACTCCTGGTACCCCCAGCCCTCTGGCTTATGGGCCCAGGTCCCAAGGGCTCCAGAAGCCCACGCAGTGGACTCCCCACTGCATGCAGCGATGTGAGTTGGAAACAAAGTGTAACAGTCAGGCCAAGGGACCGCTGGGTGGGTGGACTGTAAGGGATGGTGGGAACCCCACTCTAGACCCCATTCTTTTTTGAAAAGAAAGGTGCAGGCAGGAATGAAGACAAGCAGAGGCAGGCAGGAAGCGTGAAGAGGAAGAAGTGCTTTATTTATTTTATTTAGTTGTTCATCTTGATTGTTTCCTTGGGCCCCCAGGCCTTGAATGAGGGACCTTGGGATGCATGTGGACTGTGCCCAGTGGCCTAAACTGCTAGTTATCAGGGCAAGCCACAGGACCCCATGCCGAGGAGCTGACACTCCGGCTACCTGATTGATTCTGGGACGGAATGGACTTGACCAGCCCCCATCACGTCACTCTGAGTTAATTCTCTCTGCTGTTTCCAGCATGATTCCCCGGGCTCAGCAGAGACCGCCACAAGGGACCCACCAACGTCCTTGCCCACGGCGCCCAAGTTTGACATGTTGTACAAGATCGAGGACGTGCCACCCTGGTACCTGTGCATCCTACTGGGCTTCCAGGTGGGCTTCCCCCCAAGGGTCTCCCCTGGCCTTCTTCTGCGTGTGCCCCAGGATCCCAGTCTCCTCCCTGGCCAGGAAAGTCAATTCACTTAACAGGAAGAGAACCCTAAGGTCAGCAGCAGCAGCTATGGGATGGGACAAGACTTGTCTGGGGCCTGGGAGGATTAATTCCCTGGAAGCGGGGGTCACATGCCAGGCAGTGTCAGTGATGGGGAGAAGGGTCCACTCCACAGATGCCACAGGAAACAGTGGGAGTAGACTAATGATCTGCAGAGAAGAGAGTAGCTCTGAGAATCAGAATCCCTTGGGAGAGTGTCAGTCCCGGATGGGACACGTTGGCCTGAGGACTGCTAGGTGGCCCTGCTTCCCTGTGAGTCACTGGGCCCTGCCTCACACACTCTCCCCCACCTAGCATTACCTGACATGCTTCAGCGGCACCATCGCTGTGCCCTTCCTCCTGGCTGAGGCGTTGTGTGTGGGCCGCGACCAGCACATGGTCAGCCAGCTCATCGGCACAATCTTCACCTGCGTGGGCATCACCACCCTCATCCAGACAACACTGGGCATCCGGTGAGCTGTCCTCCCCATGCCCCCAAGAGCAGGTGACCTCTCTCACAGGACTCTTAGGGGACAAAGGAGCTGCTCTGTCTCCACTGGCTGTTCCTACTCCCAGGCAAGCCTTACAGTCGGGGACTTGGGGTCCTACTCTGAGTCCCTCAATTAAGACTCTTTGAGGACGAGGGATCTGAGTTTACCGTGTTCTCGCTGGGCTCTCCACTCCGGGCCATGCAGTCACCCCTCCCCTCCTGCCAGAACCGAGCAAATCTCTTCAATGACATGTCCTGCTGGGAGGCTCCTGTCCCCCTGAGCCCAGCCCTAGACCTGAGTGACCAAAGAGTGGTTGGCTGTGTGGTGAGATATGGAGGAAGGTTGTGAGTGGAGTTTGATGCAAAAAACAGGCTGTCCACTTGCATGTGCGAGGCTTCTCAGTGCAGGAGCTGACCTGGAGGAGGAAAAGGGAAGATTGTGGGTGAGGGGCTCCATTTATTTTCTTCCTGGGGTCCCTGGATGTTAAGAGTCCTGCCTGGTGTCTCGATGTCTTCCTTCCGCTCTTCCCTGGCCCTTTTCCCCGTGTCTCTGTCCCGTGTGTGTGACTCTCTCTGTCCCCTCTTTCCCTGTCTCCCACCCCCGGCTACTCTGTGCCTCTTCTAGGCTGCCACTGTTCCAGGCCAGCGCCTTTGCATTTCTGGTCCCAGCCAAAGCCATCTTGGCCCTGGAGAGATGGAAATGCCCCCCAGAAGGTGGGTGCACTTCTGGGATCTGCACTGGAGACGGGAGGCCCAGGAGCTGGAGTTCTGGGTGATGCTCCAGACACCAAGTATGTTCACTCATGGCAGCATCTTCTCTTCCTCTCTGTCTGTTCCCTGTTCACTTGTGTGTCCCTGTTTCTGGCCCCAGAGGAGATCTACGGTAACTGGAGTCTGCCCCTGAACACCTCTCATATATGGTACCCACGGATCAGAGAGGTGAGTTTGCATGTGGGGTTGAAGAGACTGGGACCTGAGGAGGGGGACTCGATGGAAGTGGGAGCCACGGCTCAGGTGGGGGATTCAAGGAGGAGTTTTTTTAAACATAGAGGTCATGGCCTCTGCATCACGACTTAGAGCAGATCTTTGTCCTTCCAGGTCCAGGGTGCAATCATAGTGTCCAGCATGGTGGAAGTGGTGATCGGACTGATGGGGCTGCCTGGGGCCCTGCTCAGCTACATTGGGCCTCTCACAGTCACCCCCACTGTCTCCCTTATTGGTCTCTCCGTCTTCCAAGCTGCTGGTGACCGAGCTGGCTCTCACTGGGGTATCTCAGCTTGGTGAGTGGACACCAGGATTGATCCTTGGCCAGCATCTTACTCCCTTCCTCTCCTGCCCCCTTAGTTGTGGCTTCTGGCCCCAGCCGGGCCTAGCAGCCACCTCCTCCTGTGCTTCTGCCTCCAGCTCCATTCTCCTGATCGTCCTCTTCTCCCAGTACCTACGCAACCTCACCTTCCTGCTGCCCGTGTACCGCTGGGGCAAGGGACTCACTCTCTTCCGCATCCAGATCTTCAAGATGTTTCCCGTGAGGAAGTGACAGGTGGCTGGGCTGGGACTAAGGCGGGGTGTGGACCTGTGTCCCGGTCCAAGGTGGGGGGCAAGGGCCCAGACAGCAGGGGAGGTAGAGCCAGAGTAGAAATGAGGTCCTAGGAGGAGCTGGAGCAAGAGTAGGTGCAGAGTCTGACCTAGAGTGGGGCATAGACTTGGACTGAGGTGGGAGCTGATTAGTATGACCTAAGACCTCCAATACCCTCAGTACACCGCTTGCCCCCTTCAGATTGTGCTAGCCATCATGACCGTGTGGCTGCTTTGCTATATCCTGACCTTGACGGATGTGCTGCCCGAAGACCCCACAGCTTATGGCTTCCAGGCACGAACAGATGCCCGAGGGGACATCATGGATATTGCACCCTGGATCCGCATCCCCTACCCTTGTGAGCAACACTGCCCCCACCCCTGCCTCCCACTCAGGCCATCTGCGAGGCCCCGGTGAGCCCCATCCAGTCAATGACATAACCAGTGTTCACTGTATCCTTAGAATGTGCAGGCAGAGTGGTGTTTTACGCAAAGCCTCACTCTAGTTTCATGACTGAGTGACCCCACTAAATAGCTCCCACAACTGTCCAGCTCCCACCTCTACTTGAGGTCCCTTTATCCAATCTCCTGACCTCCTGCCCCTGCCCAGCACTGCCTCCTCCACTCCCCGACCCAGGGGGACTGAGCCATCCTCCTGTCTCACCCGGACCCAGGTCAGTGGGGCCTGCCCACAGTGACTGCAGCTGCTGTTTTGGGAATGTTCAGCGCCACCCTAGCGGGCATCATTGAGTCCATTGGAGATTACTACGCTTGTGCCCGCCTGGCTGGTGCGCCACCCCCTCCAGTCCATGCTATCAACAGGTATGCCCATGTGCACTGCACATCAGCTCCCCTCAAGGGCCACTCAGGAAGCAAATGCAGGGGCAGGGTTGAGTCCCAAAGGTGTGGACTAGGGCAAGTCACTAATACTCTCCAGATCTTCTCCTTACTTATGAAATGGGGAGGCTCTCATCCCTGTTTCAAGTAGCTGAGATGAAGATATCCGAGGGAAACTTCAATGGTTGACAACCTCCCTTGTGCTTCGCTCTCCATGAGCCTTCTCTCATGCAATCTACTAATGACCCTGCGAGACAGGTAGCTTTATGCCCATTTTACAGATGAGACACTGAAGCCCAGAATTGCCTAAGGAAGCAAGTGCAAGGGCACTGGTAACTAGTGCTGGGACTTGGGTTCCTGGCTCCCGGACCCATCTCTGGCCTGGAGTAGAGAATACTACCAACACATGGTTACAGCTAGCTGCTCCTGTAAGGAGTGCAGCCAGGCCAGGGGATGGGAGGGGACAAGCCAGGGAAAGT
This sequence comes from Solenodon paradoxus, assembly GCA_004363575.1. Taxonomy (NCBI): domain Eukaryota; kingdom Metazoa; phylum Chordata; class Mammalia; order Eulipotyphla; family Solenodontidae; genus Solenodon; species Solenodon paradoxus. The sequence continues at coordinate 87,161 of RJWH01003727.1, read as the reverse complement.
CTGGACCCCGCCCCCACTGGCCTTTCCTTACAGGGGCATCTTCACCGAAGGAATCTGCTGCATTATCGCAGGGCTGCTGGGCACGGGCAACGGGTCTACCTCGTCCAGTCCCAACATTGGCGTTCTGGGGATTACCAAGGTGCCCGCGAGAAGCCGAGCAACACGAGGCCCCGCCCCCATTCCTTGTCACAGACCCCGCCCCAAGCCGGTCCCCACTTTGGCCTAGTCGCACCCTGACCTTGAGAGGCCGGGTGCCAGTTTCCTGCCCAGGTCGAGGCGTGCCTCGTTTTTTCAAATGACCCCCCCAACCCCGCCCCTGGAACAAGCCCCGCCCCAACCTCGCCCTCTGGGTCAAGTCCCGCCCTTTGGCTCCGCGGCAGGTGGGCAGCCGGCGCGTGGTACAGTACGGTGCGGGTATCATGCTGGTTCTGGGCACCATTGGCAAGTTCACTGCCCTCTTCGCCTCGATCCCTGACCCCATCCTGGGGGGTATGTTCTGCACCCTGTTCGGTGAGTGCCTCCACCGGGAACCGGGGACCCAGGGGCGCGCTGCGTAGTTGCCGAGTGGTGGCGGCCATCAGGTCCTCGCAGCGCCTCCAGCGGTTCTCTTGTGCTCACAGGCATGATTACGGCTGTGGGGCTATCCAACCTGCAGTTCGTGGACATGAACTCCTCCCGCAACCTCTTTGTGCTCGGATTTTCTATGTTCTTTGGCCTCACGCTGCCCAATTACCTGGATTCTAACCCCGGTGCCATCAACACAGGTACCTCCACCTGTTTCTCACTCAGAGCACAGGCCCCTCCCTCATGGGCTCACACAGCTGGAGCCACAAATGCTGCTCAACTCTCTTAATCAGCTGCTGGAAACCAATTAGCAGCGGTGGACAGGTATTGAGCTTTACATATGCTCATTCACTTTTCACAACAGCGCCAGTGGACAGATGTTAGCATCTCCAGGTTACAAATGAGGAGCATGAGGCTCAGATCCAAGACAGCGTGTAGCAAAGGGCAAACTGGGATTAGAATTCAAGAGAGGCAGAGGTGCAAATAGGCTGGCTATAGGGTTGCTAACTATAGAGTTTTGTCCTTTCCATCTCCATGCCCATTCAAAGACTTCAGCAGGTGGGGAGAATGTCCCTGAACTTGGCTCTCTAGATGGCCCAGAGTGCCCACTGGCCATTGGTCTCTTCCCCAGGCATTCCGGAAGTGGACCAGATTCTAACCGTGCTGCTGACCACCGAGATGTTTGTGGGTGGGTGCCTCGCTTTCCTACTGGACAACACGGTGCCAGGTACATGCTCTGGGCAGGGGGCAGCGGGAGGACAGAGAACTAGGCTGGACTCATAAGCATTCAACAGATGGCCCTTGAGTCCCAGCTGTGGCCAGGTCTGTTGTGATGCAACCCTGCAGGGAGCAACAGGGACAGATGGCCTGGAGGGAGATCACTGGCTAGACAGGCAGACATGCCACGGAGGTCTTGAAGGGTGGGGCCAGGGCTCTATGAGCTGTTTTCTCTCCATTTCTTTATAGCCACGAGTGTTGGGATGTGCCTTTGTTTTCTTAGAATAGGTCAGATAAAAATGCAACATCACTGTACTGGCAAAACCCACTCCAAATATGCCAGGCGTCTGTCACAGTGGCTACCAGAAACAGCCCCTAACATTCCTCCTTGTTAACTGGACTTTTTGTAGGGATCACCAAGGATACTTCATGGGGTCCCTGAGAACCTATCTGGCCCATGTTTATATGTGCAGCAAATATTCAGATGCTCTCACATTACCAACATCTATTAAAGGTCAGGCAGAACTAAGGGACATTTTACCTAATAATGCAGTCCATGGCCTATGTCCTAGCCACAGTGCCACACTGCTTCTGCCGGAAGGTTTCAAATCAGGGAAAGTGCCACAGTGACAGGGGTTAAAAACTGCATCAATCCAGAGAGGAGGGACAATGGCTGTCTACCCACTCCACTTAGCAGCCTAAACATAGCTGCAGGCCCACTTGCTTCCCTCTCTGCAGTGTCTATTCAGAGCACAGGAATAAAGAGGCTGGAACGCCCTGGTGGAGCAGCGGTTATATCAATTGCCTCTGAGGAGCACAGGCCATATAGCCCTGGGTTTGAGTTCTAGGCCCCAGGAGAAACAACCAGTGCGAACAACTAAATAAAAATAAAATAAAGATGCTTCCTCCGCAAACAAAACAAGTCTTAGCTGGCTGAGCCACAAGGGTGTGTGACAGGCCACTTTGCACTGCTTTTCTTTACCTCTCACAGTTCAACTTTAGAAGGGTGGTCAATTTAATTCAACAAATGCTAATGGAATTTACTAGCTGCGCCCTGGGTTAGACACTGAAAAGGAGGTGTCAAAAAACAACAAAAACCTAGTTTGTTTTGAGGTGCTCTGAACACAAGATGAGAAGTAAAACTAGTTTTATAATAGTTTAGAGCAATAAATTCAGTAAGCCTGGGCTGGAATCATCTGGAGGGCCTGCTGGAGATGGGACAGTCGAGGAACATGCCAGGGGAGCTGAGAAGGCTCTGCAGGTAGGGAGATGGAGGCTAGGCTAACTGGCCTGCCAGGAGGAGGGGGCTCTGGGTGGGCTGTTGTGTCCAGGGAGTGGTGCGGGGGTTGACTGGACACCATGCCTGCGCTACTCTCCCCTCTCGCGGTCTCCCTGGGCGCTGGGCGCGGCTAGAACCTTCAGCCAGTACCTTCCCTGGGCAGTCTTCCCCAAGGACTCCTCAGAGAGAACTGGGTTGCCGGAACGTGGCAATCTACTTCTACTAGATTTATGTTGTGAGTCTTGTCAAGCCCAGTTCTGTAAAAACCTCGGAGCTCTCACACGCCTCTCCCTTGCACGTAAGGGAGAGCTCTCCCTTGTGTAAAACAATCTCTTTTGTGTATCTGTCCCCACAACAAAGATTTCACTTAACTTCCTGAAGTTTGTATGACGTTTATTTTCCAGGTATGGGAATTGTAATATTGAAAATCAGTACTGGTTAGTTTTTCAAAATGCACCTCCACAGCAGCTCTGCGTACTACTTGATCCGCGTGTGTCTAGTACACACTAGCCCCATGCTCGCTGATGCAGGCTAACGCCTCACTTAACCTTTCTGCTTGTTTCTCATCGTCAAATCTTGTGTAATACACTTCCCACAAGTGTTTTGAAGAAATGAGATGATGAAAGTCAAGCACTTAGCATGGAGCCTGACACACTGTAGACACACAATGAACACTAATTGTAACCAGTACCCTTTACGGTTCCTTAGCGCTCCGGCTGAGTTAGGAGCTAAGAATTCATGGATTCAACTTTTTAGGACCAGAAGGTATTTGAGAATGATGACACTTGGTTCTAGAAGTCTGCCTCAGAACTAGGTTATGGGAAGTGGAAGTAGCAGAGGGGTTGCTGCCCTGGTAAGTGACCCCTTTGTCCTCTCCCAGGGAGCCCAGAGGAACGAGGGCTGATACAGTGGAAAGCTGGGGCCCATGCCAACAGCGAGACGTCTACCAGCCTCAAGAGCTATGACTTCCCCATTGGGATGAGCGTAGTAAAAAGGACTGCTTTTCTGAAATACATTCCAATCTGCCCAGTCTTCAAAGGATTTTCTTCAAAGTCAAAAGACCAACCTCCTGTTCCAGAAGACACTTCAGAAAATACAGGAACTGGGTCTCAGTGCACCAAGGTCTGAAAAATGACTCCCAGAAAAGGTAGGATGTGTTAAATCTATGGCTTTTGCGGGAGGGTTGAAAAAATGATATTTTTTGTGAACTGTCTGTTCTCAAGGGAAAGGGAGATTGAGTAAAATGTCACTATTTTGGGTGGAATTCTTTAACCATTTTGTAGAGAGAGCAGAACTTCCCAATGGGTATGAGCCACTGAAAGGTAAGTGTGCTGAAATACTGACCCCTTTCAGCTGGGGCAGCGGCTGAGTCAATGGGAGCCCATGACCCATGAACTCCAGCTGAAGGTGGCTTCATCCTTGCACACCAGTATGCTGAGCAAATATCACTCTATGACATGGACAAAGTTGAGAATCATGGACAGCACAAGAACAGGACAAGTCCTCTCATATAAGTTCTGATTTCAATAGTGGTCATAAAATAAGACGCCTAGGGAATAGGAAGACTTCAGTTCCCCTAAACCATGACAATGGTAGGCCCTGACAAAGTCATCATTTTTCCCAAGGACTTCAAAATGGAGTGGCTGACACTCTGAAACTTGCTATTTCCACCTGATGTGTAGATCACAGGTAAACAAAAAAGTAGTGTACAGGCTCCCTCAAGGCAAATAAGAACAGGTCCAACAAAATGAGAGCTTAGTCTAGATGTAAAAATAGTAGCAATCACTTAAATAGAATTTTCTAGGTGCTGGGGGCATTGCAAATGCTTGATGAATAGTAACAAATCACAAAATTCTGCGCTACTGTTGTCACTACCATTTTAAAGAGGTGGAAGCTAAGGCATAGAAAGGTTAAGTGACTTACTTGCCCATGATCCTGGGATTCATATCTACAAGTCTTACTTCTCTAGTCCCAAGTTTACAATCTCCGATCATACTGCACTACGATCATTTGACCGTATGTGGAAATGAACTCATCTGTCCCCATCGGAGCTCGGAGAGAAAGGATTTGTAAGCCTGGATTTGAAGGACTTTATTTGGCAGTCTGCTCTGCCGCTTGTGGTACTGAGCTGTGAGAACAGACTGGACTGGTTATATCGAGGTTCCAAGGAGAGCCAAGCAGCATCAACTTAAGAGTTACTTAAAACAACAACAACAAAAAACGTGCCTAATTATTGCTTTAAGAGGGCTATTAAAAACCACTAGGGGCACAGGTGCTCACACCAAAGGATCTCTCTAGGGAGAACATGGGCCAGAACAGATTACATGGCTTTCTTAATTTTTCTGAGCCCCAAAGATTTGAGAAAAGCACAGAGAACATTACCAACAACTGAATAGGGGAAAAAGTGGGAGGCCCAGGCAAATCAAAATAGCAAACCAGCTCAATTAAATCACAAATGGCTTGTGAAGGGCAGAAGCTGAGGGAGGTGGCTGGAGTAAGACTACCATTCTATCATTAGACTGCTCAGTCCACACGGTTCCTCAACACAGCCATCTCCAACTGCCCCGGGTGCAGCCTCAGACAATCAGGTCACGGAAGGGGCTAGCAATGGGGTTTACTTTGATGCTAGATTTTGGACAGATACTTACATAACATGTTTAAGACAGCCTGCTCTCTCGGCACACCTTGCCAGGAGCGTTATGCTAAAGTACTGAGCCCACACTAAAGTGAGTATCCTCACTCAGAGTATGTGTTCCAGCACCAATAAACACGACCATCAGCTCAGTTCTACTATTATTTATTTTTTTAAATATTTTTGAAAAAATATAATTTTTTTACAATATTTTCAACTTAAACACTATTCACACTGAACACATATGGCAGCTTAACCTACCCAAATATGAAGTTTAAGAAGCCAAAACTGTTCTAGCTTTGTTAAAAGAAAACTTGTGCTGTAGACTATTGTAGTGATGGTTAACAAAGCAAGGAAAGCACCACTCAAATCATGTTACAGTTTCTTTGTTCAACTGGATTATGGGTTGGTCAAATATTGGACCTCACATAGGCATAGCTATAATGCAGTAACTCTTTAGAAGATGTAATTCTTGAATCATGGTTCCTCAGATGTAAGTAATATCAGGAGAAGAATTCAATATTTCTTATATGGTAACAAACCAGAAATGCCAGGATTAATTTTTGTGATCACTACCTTGTAACCTCAGTACCCAAAGACATACTTGACTGTAATGAATTATTTCAAATCAATTAACAAACTGTCTTCAGAAACAGGAGATTCTTCTTGATGGGGACAAATGCAAATTTTGGTCTGAACTGAGAAATTTGCTTAACAATTAGAACTTAATTTAAATTTACTGATTAAAAAAATGTTTAGACATTAACAAGTTTTAGTTATTTATAAGGGACCAGTTTAGCTTCTCAAAAAAGACAATTCACTAAGATTTAGAGGTCATTTAATTTAGTACTTTGTCACAACTTGACTGGTGCGTCTTTCCTCACTGTCTTCACATCAAGCCATGGGGCCAATCCTATTTTTCAGTAAATGTTTGACAGATTTTTTACTTAATAACAGTCTCAGCACTTTTATTAAGCATGCAAGACTAACAAAACTTTGGCAATGCATAAGTGTAACACAGTGACAAGAGAGAGCTTTTACAATTAAGTCTTCTAATACTGCCTTCACAGTGTGGAAATTGTGCTACATCCACCAAAAGAGGGCCCCATCTACTCAAATATTTTAGTACTTCACCCCAGGAACAAACTCCTTTGCATTTGGATTCAGATTGCTCTTGACCTGGAAAATAAGTACATAAAAAAGCAAGTTCATTAACAGATGGTTTCAGATATTCAGAAACATTCAACCCAAATCCACATGCAAAACATCTTTCAAAAAATACAAGACAAAAGCAAAAACTCAGATTGTAAGGTTAAACTTAAGGCAAAAAAAATCAATGGTGGTGAGCCTTGGTGGAGTAGTGGTTTGGTCAGCCGCCTTTGACAGAGGGCAGTCCACATACATATCAAGGACCCCGTTTCCAGGGCCAGAGGGAACAACCAAGATGAACAACTAAATAAAATAAAGTGCTTCTTCCTCCTCTCTTCCTGCCTGCCTGCCTCTGCTCATCTTCATTCCTGTCTGTGCCTTTCCTTAAAACAAAACAAAACAAAACAAAAAACAAAACCCAAAAAACTGTAGCAGAGTTACATCCCTACAGACTACTAAGATGCTGGCCATATAAAACCCATGGACCTAGGTTTGGGACCAGAGTTTGAAATGGGGAGGGGGTGGGGATATCTACAGCAAGGGAAGGAGGAACTAAATGTAAGCCATAAATGCTATACTAAATTATATCAACTTTCTAAAGTAGGAATTGAAATGACATTTGCTTAAGTATAACCATAAACTCAATAACGCCACATAAACTAAAGCAATGCAAAAGAATAAGAAATTCTGCTAATTTATTATTTTCTGTCCCCTTCTCTCCCCCGAGTCGTTGAACTTTACACACATGGCCTTTACCTTAGCCACTGGGCCACAGGGGTGTGCCAAGAAATTCTGCTAACATTCGACTTTTCAAGAAGTTTCATGCTATAAAAATACTTAAACGAGTGTTAAAATGATAATGAAAGTGATTGGGGAATCATTTACAGATTTTTATTTTATGATCCTCATGGAAAATTAAAGAGTTGTCTTTCTATAAATGCTGTATTCTAATCCCTACAGGACACATGGTATATAACAGGAAAAGAAAACCACATGGGAAGTCAGAAGAACTAAGGTGAATCTCAGCTCTACCCACCCCTAACTTACTTCCCATGTAAGCCTGATAAGTCACTCTGGGACTCCGTTTTCCATCAGTTAAAAAAGGGGGGAAAATGGGTCAAAGTGTCTAAGGACCTTAGAGACTTACGCCATGATTATTCTGTATCTCCAGATCTTTACTTTCCTAAACAGTTTTATCAGCATACAGGGAATAACCAGAAAGTTTCCCCTTCTCCATCTTGGAAAACAAGTTGATAAAGATGAATGGAAACCAGGATGGATTTCAGGGACTGACATGTAGGCATGCTGGCAGAATCTGGCTTCTTTACATCACTTACTTCAAGACTAAAGTATATTAAACACTATGTTCTATGTTGAAGAACTAATTTAAATTCTAGTTTCATAATTTATATATAACCATTTAATTAGACAGAATATATTCTCTCCCTTCTCTCAAGGGAAATATATCTAAATTTAAAAAGTGCAAAACTTAACACAAAGCACCAAAACAGTGTTCTTGGATGGGCAGTTACAAAAGAATGAGAAGGAATTAAAGCAATTTCAGAAGACCAGTTGAGCAAACTCTTTTTCTATAATTCCATTTCTACACAATGAAATTATACTGGGTAAATATTAAAGTTGTATTTTACACCCAGCAAAAAGCTTTACTAAGCAGGACAATAAGGATTGTTTGAGGAATGACTAATGTAGCCATAAAGCAGGCATATACCAACTATCTTTTCATGTTGCCTGCTCAGCTGGGTTACTGCAATTTACTGCAACAAAGGTTATACACAATGTAAATTTGAGTGTTCTCTATACAGCCCTTGAGAGTGATTCCCAAATGCCTAACAGGGCAGGATGGCTATATAATAAATCCTTGGCATTGCTTTATAAAATTATCATGCTTTTAGATGATAGATTCTGCAGGTTTGTGAAGTAGCCAGGGAACTTATTTTTGTTTTTTAGTGCTTCATAAGTAATTAAGATGCAAAACCAGCACAGGAAATCATTGCGCAGTGAACTGAAGACAAGTGTTAAATGCCTCAGTCTAGTGAGTCAACTGCAGAGAACTATGTGTAGAAGCAACAGAAGATTGTCAAAATGGACAAAAGGTTAGCATTCACTTTTAAGCTTAATTTTAGTAAAGGACTTATGCAGTTCTACTATAGTTTATAAAAATTCCCGAAAAAACTTTTTACTACAAATAATAACATCGGCAATGAGACACTAAGTATATATAACTAAAACCTCAAATATCCTGCCAAGAGCTAGTCAGTCCTTATTAAATTAGTTTCAAATAGTGTTAGGATAACTCAGCGAAATCTTGGATTAGGAAAAAAGATTTCAAAAATTTTACCTTTCAGATAAAATTCTGTAAGCTTTACCAAATGTTTCAGACAAAATTAAAGAGAAAAACCTCTCCATCAAGCTGCTTTTGTATACAGGCAAGTCAGTGTGTCTTAGATTGGAGCTTTAAGATATTTAAGTATCTCACAGCAGCACTGTTACCGAGGCTAGAACCAGCATCAATAAGTCTGTCAGTGGTCTTAGACTGGCACCAGAACGCTGTCGGAAGTCACTCTGTGCCAGAAGTGAGACTGGGAGGCCTTTGCTTCCTAGTAAGAACCAGTACAGTTTCTTACGAGGAAGAGATGTAGAACTCTTCTTAAGGAAACAGATGGTTGGTGGTTTTATACTTATAGCAAAGAGCTAGGTTTTAAAAAGATAAAAAGTAACTTTTTTACCACAAGATCTTCCAGGGAAGAGCCATCACTGATAACAAGGTCATTAAACTGGTCTTGGATTTGGTCCATAGTTTGTGGGAGATCTCGAGCTGGAATAAACCATTCATGTTCTTCTTCTTCTTCCAGCATTTCTTGGAAACAGCGTTCAATAAATTCTTCTTCCCATAACTCCTCTTCTATCTGGATTTATAATAAAGGTTAATTTATAGTACACTTGGTAAGGTATCACTAGGTATAGCTTAAAATATCTTGAACTACATCATTTAAAAACACAATGCTGTAATTCCTGCTCTGTTTTTGTGCTAAGGAAAAAAATTTGTACCAGAAGACTCGAGAAGATCTGTTTAGTGCTTTGTTATGTCTTTGTCTTAGCAGAATCTTTATTTCCACTGAGGGTAGCAGGAGAGGAGAACAGATGAAGGAGGCTCTCACTGAGAAATACATTATCAGAATTGCCTGTAACACTTTTTGAAATGAAAGGAACCTTAATCCCAACCAATACTGACAGAAAAAAAATCTTTAGAGGATAAGGTCAATGAATGAGCAACAATAACAGAAACGAAAAACTCTAATTAATTCTCACTGAAATAAGACTATACTATTTTATTTTACTCTTGAACATAGTCATCACTGGATACAATAAAATCAACTGGCTACTGATTACCAAAGTCATGATCAAGTTCTTAGAGGAACTAGATGGAAGACAGGAACAGATGCCAGAAGTATGGGAATAAAAGACACTATTTATCAATATATGAGAGTTCTAATGTAGCCCTAAGAGAAACATATACCAACACTTTTCATACATCTGCTCAAATGAGTTACTGTCATTTAATGCAACAAAGCCTATACCGGGGATCGCTTTATAAAATTACCATGCTTAGACAGTAAGATTCTGCAGGTCTGTGAGGTAAAGGAACAAGTCTCTAAAGGGAACAGCAGTGTCGGATTTTCAAGCTGATCAGAATCTCAGATAAAAAACAGCACAACCCTGCACCCTAGTACGTGCCCCCACCTGGCTCCTGACTCCTGGATTCTAACTTTCACTGCACTAGAGGAAGTTGATTGATGTTGGGCTGTGGTTTCCCAGTACTTGCCAGAACCATCAGGGAGCTTTTATTTTTTGCTGGCTCCAGAGCCTCAGGGTCCTCCTGCAGCACCAGTATCATTTACCATTTGGTATATTCCTGGAGAAGCAGCCCGGGAGCTTTTAAAAAAACAAATTTCACAGCTTCCACCCTAGTCCTTCTGAATAAAAGAAATTGAGGTGGGATGCTGAAAACGCTTGTAAGTTGTTTCAACGAACAGTTAAACCTTAATTTGTATCCAAATAAAATGAAGAGTAATGGCACATAAATTCATATATTTGACATACAAGGGACCAGATTAAAAAAAAAAAACATTTCAGGGTTAAATACAATTATATTACTTAAGGACTGCTATGAAAGAGATGTTTGTACACAAAACTAACTTGTCTGTTGAATTCCTCTTCATTTTCCATCCACATGTACTCTGCAAATGGATTGTCATCTTCATGAGCATGACCGTTAATAATCACATCTTCATTGATGATGCTTGGGCTAGTACTGCTGCGACTTGGATCTTTCATGGTTGATGTTTGTTGTAGTTTTTAACCTAAAAAGAGCAATACAGTTAGTTTAGTCAGTTATTTATTCTGGCAGTTCCTAGTGAGCATCTATTATTACCGGCCATCATGGTTAAATGCTAAATGCACCTATATTGATATATTAACATACATGATGAACTGAGCAATGGAAAGGTTAATTTTTTTTCCCCCAATTTTAATGTTTAAGAAATAGATGAGAAACAACCTAGATTCATCTAATGTTTCTTACAGTCAGTGAAGGTAATCATTTGCTTAAATGAAACTCCCAACTTATTTTTTTTAACATTGATGTACTGGGGCACCCTGGTGGCCTGGTAGTTTAGTTCACCAGGTATAGTCCAGATACATCGCAAACACCCAATTCAAGAAAACCACAAAGATGAACTAAATAAAATATATACTTCTTCCTCTTCTCTCTTCCTGCCTGCCTCTTCCTACTCATCTTCATTGTAGCCTGCATCTTTCCTTAAAAACTTAAAAAAAAATGGACATATCACTGGCTTATACCATCCGGTTTTAAAATATTGGATTACATTTTTATATTTTATAGCTCTCATTTTATAAAATAAGCATGCTCTGGAAGACTTAAGTCATCAAATGATTTTATGAAAAGCAAATTAGACTTTTAAAGCCAGATATTAAAAGGTTCCAAAAGTCAAAGTGAAAACCAACAAATTTTTAATAATCTCATATTCCGCAGTCCCATATTGTAATTCTGGATCTCTATAGCCCATTCTCAATGTGTAACTTTATGTTTAGTTTCCCTATTTCTGAATTTCCCCAACTTTCCAGTAAGTTTCAGGCATCTAACCTTTCTCTGTGTGTCAAAGCAGTACCTACTACAGGAATTCTGGTTTCCTACATTCTATTCAATAGATAATAACATGGTTTAACCTAATATACTGCAGACTAAGAGTTCAAAGCACGAAGTTTCAGATTCTACAATACTCTACTGATTCACTAAGTCTGAAATTGCTAAATATGGGTTTAAAGAAAACCAGTAATTTCATGTAAATTCAAAGAGTAGTGTGACTTGAGCCAAGAGAAGGAAACGGTATACCAGAGGACAAGGTTAAACATACCTGTTTCAGGTCTTCTTATTCAATTTATAATCAAAATCTCCTACTAGTAGTATTTTACTTGGGTTAAGATTTAGGGAAGAGACTTGCTCTGTGTGTACTGCATGACCGTTTACATTCACTTCATGAACACATCCTTAAGAGGATACCGGTATAATGAAAAATCCATAGCCGTTCATAAAAAAATGTAGTCTCTAAGTTCAGAGTAGGGGGTTCTATCCCTACATGCAACAGTATTTTCTTAAATAGTGAATACCAGTAACAACGGCATGATGGTGGTAACATTTTTAGTTGTTATGAGAGCCTCTATTAAAAATTAATAAGAACTTCTGTTTTAGTCATTGTTGCATTTACATGAAAGAGGCAGAGAGACTGAGATTTATGTGCTAGTGTGGATAGAAAGAAAACATGATTTAAGAAATTGAGGCACTGTGAAAATATACAAGGCAGACAATGGATATCATTGAATTTTTTTTTTATTATCAATCTTGGATGAATAAAACCCTTTATTCTTATAACAAGTTTTGACTAAAGAGCAATCAGTTCCTCTAAAGAAAGTTAACCATTCTCAAATGTCAGGCTACGAAACATTTATATGCTCATCTTTAAACATGTTACATATTTAAATGTATTAATCTCAAATATAATGAAAACCAGAAGTCAATCCTTTTTTGCAAATGGATGGGACTTTATTTTGCCTATGAAGCAACCATTAAACTACAGTTTATGACAGCTTTTTGTTATTTTCTTCCTACTATATACTCATTAAATCCTACCCTAAATCTAAAAGACCCACAATATTAACAAGTAATGTATGTTCATTTAAAAACAAAAAAATTTAAGCAGAGTATAGAATATTCAATATTCAAATAGAATTGAATAGTTAAGTAGCAACTGTATATATATATCAGACATGACCATCTAAAAATAATTCTTTTATTTTTAAAGTAAAGGTACAGGCAGGCAGGCAGGCAGGGAGAGAAGGAAGAAGCATCTTTATTTGATTTATTTGTTCACACTGAGCCCTGCAAGGCCCAGAACTTGAATCCAGGGATGTGTGGCTTGTTCCTTTGGAGGTGACTGATCTTTCAGCACTGCTCCACCAGGGCATATCCTAACTTTTTAAATATGGTTCGGTTGACTAAAACCTATCTCTATATAAATGCAATCTTTTTTTCCTTTTAAAGAAAAAGTGTTTTCCACACATTTTCTAAGTATAAGCTTGTTTAAACAATGAGAACTGTTTCAGCAAGTTCTAGAGTCTGGAATCCCAAAGACTTACTCTCTCCTTGTAGGATGGCAACCAGCAACAAAAAAAATATAAATGGTGCTTAGCAAAAAGGGCCCAATTTCTGTATCTGACAAGATCGTAGGTCAGTTTTTGACCCACTACTATACCTCATCGAACAACATGGTCTGGTAAAGGTTATCAGGAAAGGTGTGTATGAAGGATAGTAGATAAAATTATCAAGCTGTATTTGGAAAATAAATCACAATCGAAGCCAATCAGAATGAACTAGAGTGGCGTGCCCTTGTGGCTGTAAAAACCCAAGGACCTGGTTTGAGACCTGGAACTGAGGAAAGGAACGAAAACACAAACACACACCCCCAGCAAAAACAACACACCCCCAGTAAAAACAAAACAGTGTATAGTCCAAATATCATCAAATTTATGATTTCAAAGTGTTTAACTGGCATTTGTTGAAAAGTGCTAAAGGCAAATGTAGTAGTCATTTCTGCCTAGGGTTAAACAGCAGCAAAAAGTTTGGGAGGAAAGGCTGCTTTGGGAATACGGGTTTTGAAAAGCTCTTGCATATTCTGGGAACACAGAAGGACAAAGGTATGCCCAGAAAAGACGTGAGAAGGCTCAATACTCTCACTTTTGGTTGAACTTCAGGCTCTGCATGTAAGTGGAAGGCTAAGTAAGGAGTGTAAACTGCCTGACTGTCCTGAAGGTATTCCTTCTCGTGAAAGTCCATTTACAAACACCGGAGTAGTTTTGCTTTTTGCTTAGAGATACTTAAGAAAATCTTTTAAATAACTGACCACTAAACCAATAGAAACAGAGACTTCAATGGCCATGCATAAAAAAATGCAAACTTTTATAAATTCAGAAGTGTAACTAAACAAATAATTACAACAGAACAATAACCCTGGGAAGAGGGGAGAATCTGAATTCCAGAGTTGTCACATTATAATATTCAATTTCTCCAGTATTTTTTTTTAAAGGCAACCCACACTCTGGGGCAGGGGTGGGGCAGACAGCTGTTTCTTTCTCCTCTCCCTGCCTGCCCGGCTGTCACCTTCACTCCTGCCTGCACCTTTCCTTTGCAAAAGGAAAATTATGAATCATGCAAAGATATATACTGGGAGAAAACAGTCCTAGAAATGGTCCCTGAGGAAGCCCAGACATTGAACTTGCTAAATAAAGACTTTAAATCAGGTATTTAAATATGCTCAAAACTAAAGGGAACCATAAGAACATTGTCTCATTAAGACAACCAGAGGGAAATTACAAATAGAAATTCTGGAGTTAAAAAGCATAATAAATGAAATTTAAATTTTACTAGATGGATTTACACAGATTTGATTAGGGAGAAGAAAACAAAAGCAGTCAAGAAGAAGACAGATAAATTGAGATTACTCAATCTGAGGAGCAAAAAGGAAAAATGATGAAGAAAATTAACAGAACTTCAGAGAGGCAGGATACCATCAAATGTGCCAAAATATGCATTAATGGGAGCCCCAAAAGAGAATCAGAAAGAATACGTGAAGAAATAGGTCTGAGCCATCCAAACTTGATGAACTGATGTTAGTCTACAGATCCAAGAAGTTCAACAAACTCCACATGAAGACATATTTGGTCATATTATCAAAAGACAGAGTATCTTGAAAACAGCAAGAGAAATGATTCATTACATACAAGGGATACTCAGATTAACAGCTGATTTCCATCAGAAAGCAGTAGGATAAATATTCAAAGCACTTTCTGAAAGAAAAAAACAAACTGGATCCAGTGCATGGCTCAGGTGTAAGCCCAAGCCTGGGGTACAGTATACATACAGCCCAAAGACCCCAGTCTGAGGCCAAGGGCAGGGGGACAACTAAATAAAATGCTGCTTCTTCCTTTCTCTTCCTGTCTGCCGCCTTCCTCTTAAAAAACAAAATGAAACAAAACAAAAGGCACGCTCTGGTAGAGTAAGGTTTGGTCAGCCACCTTCCAAAAGCATAGTCCACATACATTCCAAGGATCCTGGTTTGTGATCCTGGTCAGGAAGAACAATCAAGACGAACAACTAAATAAAGTGCTTCTTCCTCCTTTCTCTGTCTGCCTGTCTCTGTCCACCTTCATTCCTGCCTGCACCTTTGAAAACAGAAATAAAGAACACTGGTAAAGATACCTATATAGGTAAATATAAAAGTCAGGAATGCATTTTTGGCTTGTAACCCTTCTTTTTCTCTGTATGACTTAAAGATGAAATGCACAAAACAATTATAAATCTATCTGAATGGGTATGCAATATACAGCTATTTTTGTGACAATAACATACAGGGAAAGACAGAGCTAAATGTTGTGTATACACTTAAAACTAAGTTGGTACAACTTCAAACCTGATTGTCATAAACTAAGATGTTAGTTGTAATCATCAGGGTAACCACTAGTATAAAACATATGTAATAAAATGCTTCTAGGTAGAGTATCTCATCATCCCTTTCAGAGACATCCCCAAACAGGCAGCTTGAAGACACGTAAGTCAAATGAGCTCAAATCTATAAATGTCTTTTGGTTGGAAGACAGCTTTTCTCCAGAAAACAACAAAAACTTAAAGAGGCAATGCTAGAAACACAAGAGAAGCGGCCAATTTAGTTTACAGGACATCCCAAGGTCTCAGATTCAAGACCCAGGCCCAGGGAATCCACCAAGATTAACACCTAAATAAAATACTTCTCCCCCCATCTTCCTGCCTGTCTGCCGCTGCTGGCATTCATTCCTGCCAGTACCTTCCTTTAAAAAAAAAGTACATTGTAGATTTGGAAAAGAGCCAAATCAAACTTCTAGAAAATAAAAATTATAACAAATAAAAATGTAATAGATTTGGCAACAGACAAATACAATAAAACTGAAAGAGAAAAAGCAAAAAGATAAAAGATGTAAGTTAAGTTGTGTAGAGGACTTAGAATAAGAACCACCAAATTCCAGAAGGAAGAGGGAAAAAAAAAAAAAAAAAAAGAGCAGAGGCAAGATCTGAATATTCCAGTCTGATGAAAGGTATCAATCACATGTAAGCTGAAGCCTAAGAATCTCAATGTAAGACAAATATATAGAGACCAAAACACGTTACAGTTAAAAAGATTTTTTTAAAGAACAGAAGGAAGCACTTTCATTTATTTGCTAAGGCTTTTTTCTGCAGGTCTAGAAGCCAGGTTCTCGGTCTTTGTCTATGCTCCAGCTACAGACTTAGAATCTGAGCTACCAGGGTGTGGCAGATTATAAAATTCTTTTTTTTTTTTTACAGAAAGGTGCAGAGAGGAATGAAAGCAAGTAAGCAGAAAGAAAGAGGAGGAAGAAGCATTTTATTTATTTATTTTTATTTTGTTGTTCATCTTGGTTGCCCCTCCTCACACCCCACCATGCTAATCTGGGTTCCTGAAGTGTACGTGAACTGTGCTCTCTGCCAAGGCGGTGGACCTCCCTGCTATTCCACCAGGGCATGCCAGAATACAGAACTCGTAGAAGCAAAACCCAAAAACATTATTTTTAAAAAGTGACGAGAAGGTGTGCCCCAGTGGATAGTGGTTTTGGTCCACTTCCTCAGGCTCACAGTGTAGTCCACATACATCTCAAGGACCCAAGTTCATGTCCCAGAGCTGGGGGAAACAAAAGATAGACAGCTAAAAAATAAAACTCTTTTTCCTTCTCTCTCTTTCTGCCTGCTTGCCTTCATTCCTGCCTATACCTTTCCTTTAAGAAAAAAAAAGTGACAAGGAAAACTAGTTGCTTCTCAAAAAAGCAAAAGACAATAGTGAAAGAATATAACTGTCAACCCAGAATGCTAGATCTCTGCAGAAATTAGCTTTTAAAAACAAAAGAACTAGAAATTATCTATCATTATAGTCAGGAATAGTTTCAGTGACAAGAATCATGGGGGTCCCTCAAGGCAGATTAATCTAAAATTATATAAGTTTGGTACTTTTTAAAATGAGTATATCTAAAGGTCTTTTTCTTTTTTCTCGTTATGCTCAGTTTTCCACCTCTTTGGCTAATTAAGGTAATTTATATTTCACTAAAATTTCATTTTCCTCAGAATTTTAATTGTTATAAAATTGCACAGAATGTAACTTTTCTACTGTTTCATAGTTCACTTGATTATTCTTTTCTTTTGATTACGCTTACAGGGATTTATCTTAGAAAAAAATTCATCTTTGCAATGTAGAATAGTGAATAATAAACTTCACATAATAATCATCTACAATGTGTATGTATTCATGGCTTGCAAATGGAAAGACTCTCAGGAAAGATTAATGAAACTGAGAAGTAATTCTTATTAAGGGACTTGTATTTAGAATAAAGAACTATTACAATTCAATAATAAAAAGATAACCCGATTTAAAAATCAATAAGACGTACACAGATAGTTCTCAATGGATCCACAGATGGCCAAATGATACATGTAATACTGCTTAACATGATTAACTGTAGGAGAATCATTTTTCACTAGAATGGCGATAACACAGACAAGATAGTAAGTACTGGTGAAAATACAGAGAACTTGAAACTCTTATTTGACTGCTGTGAGAATATTAAAATAGTACAGCTGCTTTGAAACAGTCTGGAAGTTCCTCAAAAGATTAAATGTGGAATTTACATTATAACCCAGATTTCTACTTCCAAGAGAAATGAAATAGATGTCTATGCAAAAATTTGTACACAGGTGTTCTATTATTGTTAATAGATAAAAAGTGAATACAACTAGCTAACAAGTAGACAAAATGTAGTATATTGATGAAATATAGTATTATTCAACAATAAAAATAAATACTAGATGCATGCTATAGATCATGAACACTGAAAACATGTTAAGTGAAAGTCAATCATGAAGGATTAAATGTCTGAAAGCTATAATAAGGCATCTTTTGGGGGTAACAAAGATGTTCTAAAACTGACTGTGGTGATGGATTCACAATTCTGAATATACCAAAAACCACTCTACTGCACACTTTAAGTGTGTGAATCACATGGTATGCCAATTATAACTGAATAAGAGCTGTTAAAACAATTGAGAATATTGGTTGCCTATATGGAGAGGTAGGTAGCTAGAGAAACTTTTGTTCTTTTTAATTTTGAACGGATTACCTATTTTAAAATTCACTTTAATAACCAAAAATGCTTTTAATGTTACTTATCTTTTCTATGTACTTTTATTAAGCGTTTACACTATATTTTCATTTCCACTTACTTCAAATTTGCTGTTTTTTAAGTTGAAGCATGTTTATTTCAACTTTTCAGTTGATAAAAATTTTTTATCTATAAATTTTCCCTAATCTTTATATAGGCTATCCTTTTTTAATTTTTTGTTTTTAAAGGGAAAGTGCAGGTAGGAATGAAGGCAAGTAAGCAGGCAGGCAGGGAAGGAGACAAGGAAGACATTTTAATTTTTAGTTGTTCACACTGGTTGTTCCCCGCTGGACCAGGGGCTTTAACCCAGGGGTATGTGGCCTGTCCTCCTTAGGAGGTGACTGACCTAACTGCTACTCACCAGGCACATCAGAAGATATTTTATCTTTTAAAAAGAAACAAATTGTTTTAAGTCGAGTTATTTGGAAGAATGTTTCTTGGGTACATGAAGCCTTGTGGTTCAGGTGGCTGAGATGGCTGAGGTGTGAACCCAGGGACCCAGGTTCATGACTGGTGGGGACGGGGTGAACAGAACAAATAAACAACCAAATAAAAAAGGTTTCTTCTAGTGGACCCTGGTAGGGCAATGGTTAGGTCAATCGCCTCTGAAGCACACAGGCTACCCACATCCCAAGGATCCTGATTCAGAAACCACCAAGATGAACTACTAAATCAAGTGCTGCTTCCTCCTCTCCCTGTCTGCCTGCTTGCTTGCCTTTATTTCTACCAGCAACTTTCCTTTAAAAAACAAACAAACAAAAAAAAGCCATTAAGAATTTAATTTCCAAGTGGTTAGTTACTTGGTTACCTTTTGACTTCTAGCTTTCTTATAAAATGCAGTGAGAAAAAAACCTTCCTGAGAATTACTTGCTTTGTTTGCAGATGACTATAATGGAGTTTTTGCAAAATGTTCCTTAGACCTTAAAAGAAAAATGTGTGATTTCTATTTCTAAAGTATAAAAAGTATATATATATATAGATAGATAGATAATCAATTTTACTTAACCTGTTAAATTCTGAAAATGATATATTATCACCATGAGTTATTTGACCTAGTTTAAGTATCTGTCTCATAGGGAATTAATTTTTTTTTTTTAATAAGGAAAGGTGCAGGCAGGAATGAGGCAAGCAGAGGCAGGCGGGCAGAGAGCAGAGGAAGAAATATTTATTTTATTTGTTCACCTTCATTGTTTTCCCCAGCCCTGGGTCTCAAACTAGAGTTCTCGGGATGTATGTGGTCTAGCTGCAAAGGACTCATCTGCTAGGCCACCAGGGTGCACCAGAAATTAACATTTTTTGATAACTTATATTTGGTTTTGTTTTTCATTATAATTTCATGTTTTTTTTCTTAGTTTTTTACATTCTGTTCCTACTGTTTAATTTCCTATTTTAAATAAATATAAAAATAATTTATTTTCTGTGACTTAAAAACTGCTGAGAAATCTAAATCTGTTGACTGTCCCCATTGTAATGAAATATAATTGACATATATTATATATATTATATGTATTATATATGTTTAAAGTGTACAGCATGATGATTCCACTTACATATATTGTGGAAGCGAACAGATTTAAATTCAAATAGAGTTCTTGAACTAAAGTGATTCCTTAACCCAAGCTGCATATATATATGTGCATGTGTGTGGTATTTATATATAATAATATATACAATCAAATATAATTATATATATAGTAGCATACTAGTTTTTCCTCAGCAGTGAGAGGATAAAGAGAATTTTCCATTATTCTGTTTTTCACACAGGAGTCTGTGAGAAACATTGTATTTTTTGCTTTATAGTTTGGCAGGATAATGCAATGGTTAAAAGCAGGGGTTGCCTTTTATGACCATGGGCTAGGTGTCTCTGGGTCCCCATCTATAAAATGGATAATATTACCAAGGCAGAGACCTGGCCTATAACAGCATTATCTTACTTGGTGCTTATTAAACACTTAGACCAATCAAAGGTTGCTAGAGCAAGGAATAAGATAAAAATCACAGGTCTGAAAACTTGTAAGAGAAAAACAGTATCACAGAAAAATCTCCAAAGTAATAATCCTAAATTTCAACTATTGTGTAACAAGGGTAATCAGATGAATAAGAATGACTTGGCACTACAATTACTGCTGATAATGCAAAGCACATCATAAACACCAAACTTCCTTGTAAAAACCAAGGCAAAAAATTAAAGGCGATTCACACCTCTGAATCCACACCATCCAATGTGGTACAGCTGTCCATGACCATTTAAATTTAATTAAAATTGAGTACAGGTGTGCCCTGGTGGAGTAGTGGTTGTGTCAATTGCCTGCAAAGGAGCACAGGCCACACACCTCTGGTCTGGAGTTTGGGGTGTGGGGGGTGCGGGGCAGGGGGATGGACAACTAGTGTGAACAACTAAAGAACAAAATAAAATGCTTCTTCCTCCTCTCTCTTCCTGCCTGCCTACTAGCCTTCATTCCTGACTACACCTTTTCTTTTAAAAAATTCAGTACAATTAAAAATTTAGTTTTTCACTTACAGTAGTCACATTTCAAGTGCTCAATAAACTGGACAGCACTGCTCTAGACAAGGAGATTGAGTTATTGGAAGTGAACCTTAGGCGTATCAAATGCAAACTATTAATACACTCTGCAACAGGGTGGTCCAGAGCACAGACAATAACTTGGACTTTAATCTTGGACTTGGTTCAACTCTCAAATATGCTACTAAACATTTACAAGGACCCTGGATATGTCACTAAATCACAGGCAGCACAACATAATGGTTAAGAGCACATAATCTCTACAGACCATCTGGATTTGAATTCAAGCTCTTACTAGCTGTGAATATGGGCAAGTTACTTCGCATCTCTGACATGTTATTTTCATTATACAGCAGTTCTTAGCTTCTAGAGGCATTAAAGATTAAATACTCATAAAAGCACTTAGAACAATGCCTGGCATTACTAACTTTTAAAGAAGTATGTGCCTAATAAAATAAAAAATAATCTCTGAAGCTTCTATTTCCTCAATTTCAAACAAGATAAAACTTGCTCTGCTTATTTCACTGGTTGTTATGAGAGTGAATATGTAAAGTACAACATGTAAAAGCACAAAAGGTTAGTAGATTACAAGAGGGCAGGAGCCATATTTTCTACCTCTTGAATCTCACAATATTCCTGATTGCTGTATTACCAACAGTAGACATTTTACACATTTTTACTAAATGTGGGGCATCACATTAAGATGAAGGATGTTAATTGATGGAAAGTACACTATAAACTTACTCTGTCCCAACGAGAATAGAAATTATCTACCTCAATTTGAGTTGTTGCAGGAGAAACAGACAATACACTATAATAAAAACACCCAGGTTTCCAAACCTGTAACTGTGGTCATGAATCTCCATTCCCTAATTCCCATCCCTTAAAGAATCGGTAAATAGGATATAATTTTTGGAAAGTTACCTATCTCTACTAGTCATTGAAACATTTGAGAAAAAAAATGTTTTGTTCAAGTTCACAATAAGTAGCATAAAAAGAATAATTTGTTCCGATATCCTCTTTCAGAAAATGGAAACAGAAGCACAAAATAGCAAACACTGGGATTCTCATTAAAAATCCCTAGAGACCCTTATATGCAACAAAACCTGCAACAGATATAAATTCAAAGCTATTTAATTAAAATGCAAACCAACACCTGATAAACTGCTCAAATGCAATTTATCAAAAATCATGCCATTAGGGTGCAAGACAGGTTAGCCGGTGCAAGACAGGTTAGCCGGCACAAGTCAAATTGGATTGTCTTCTGTGAAATAAACGTCAAAAGCCGTGAGTTTTGAAATCGTCTCTCAAGCAAATTGGAAGCCAAATTCTTTCTAGAGTTTGCTGTTTCAGTGAGGTAATGGGGCTGCGAAACCGGGGAATACAAGACGACAAAAGGAAACAGAAAAGGCCCCTTTTGGAGTCACTAGCAAATACCACTGCTGGCTGCTTCATCAAAGGTTTTGAAAAACAAACTTCACCGCAAGTCATATATTTTTGGTGGTGGTGGGGAGTAAGACGAGTGATAGCAGAGAAGCTGAGAGAAATTTAAAAAAGACCATAACCAAGTATAGTGAATTGAATGGGTTCCTAAAGTCCACCTGGAGTAAGGTTTCCCAAAACCCCCCAAAGGCCTGTCTATACCGAGAACGTGATACAATATAACTGAAATAAAGGGTAGGGGGAAGATGAAAAAGCCAGAGAAAGGGGATTAGAAAGCTCTGGCCGGTCGACCGTTGCAGAATGCTCCCCTAGGACGCTCGCCAGCCCTCCAGTGCCTCCTCCCCTTTCATCCCCCGCCCCCCCACTTCGGGAGGAGAGCGCACGCGCAGCAACTAGGGGCTGCGCGTGGCGACGCGCAGGCGTGAAGTGGGAAGAAACAATGAGCTTTGTTGCCGAGGCGGCAGCTGGGGGCCGGGGACGGGGTACCGGAGATGGGGTGAAGAGACTGGAGGCAGAGGAGGGATGCGAGAAACAGCTATCCCAGCAACCTTCGCGCGTCACAGAGAACCCGGATAGAAAGCTGCGAGATCCAAATCATAAATAATGACAATGATAAAAAAAGGCGACGGCCATTTCTCAGAGAAGAAAGATGAAGTCGGTCCACGCTCATCTCTCAGATTCGGCTGAAAGAGGCAAGGAACAACGCAGGCCATTCGGGGCTTGGTGTCCAACTACCCGGGGGACCCCATAGGCCCTTAAACCGTCGCCGAGGTGCTGCCCCTCGACTGCCGGGGCCGCCGCACCCTCTCGCCGCTCCGCCCGAGGGAACCCCTCACCCAGTGCACGGCAGCGGGGACGGCAGCCAACAAATCCGGTCGGCCTCCGCGGATCTCCAAAGGCAGCGCCGCTCCCCCGCTCGACGCGCGCTTCGCCCGCCGCCTCCCTTCTCCAGTCCAAACAAACACCCCAGCCCGGAAGTGACTTCACTTCCTCCACCGTCAGCCCCGCCCTCTCGTTCTGTCGGCGCTGACCACCGAGGCCGCTAGAGAGCGCGCGAGAACGCGCGACCTCAAAGTTCTTTCGGTCTCCCTTGCGGCACACGTGTTCATACCCAACCGCCTTTCCTGCGTAGCCTGGCGGCCGCTGGGCACACCGGAATTTTGTAGCATTCTCTGTGGGAGACCCTAGTTCGGCCGGGCCAGGGTCCCCCATCTGCCCATCTTTAAGAGAGATGGGATGCGGTGAGTGGAGGAGCTGAGGACTGAAGAAGATCTGACAAGATGAATCGCAACCACAGACACACCAAACAGGAATACCTACATTTACCGTAGCACACTCGGACACACACGACGAAATTGATACAGTATTATACTATCAGTGACATGCACCAAGTCACATCCAGAGATCAGACAAGAAACATAACACAGAAACAAACTAAGACAAATCCATAGAGGCATAATGACTAATACATTCAGGCAAATTCTTTGTAAAGTTAGACCTTTACACACAGGCATAAATACTAAATGCATGACTTCCAGGCAGTCTGTAAAACCTTTGTGGCTAAGGAAGGAGATATTCCAGAGATAAAGGGTGAGACCACGGAGTTCAAGAATTTTCTTGAATAGTCCATGATACTAGATGCGTCGGCGATCACCACCATACATTATTTTTATCCAGACTTCCTTGCTACAATCATTGACAAACATATGTGTATATACACAATTTTTTGTTCTCCCCACCCCAGCACTGGGCCTTCACCTAGATCCATGGGCTTTACCTAGCCTGCACCTTAAAAGCCCAAGCCATTGGGGTGCACTCCCCAGTATATATATTTCAGCAATGCTGATGTTTGAATATATATATATATATATATATATATATATATATATATATATATATATATATATATATATGCTACTTGAAAGGGGACACAAAAACAATTTCATCCCTCTGGGGAAGGAAAATGAACTGATACTTACCTTTTTCACCTTCTGGTAAAATTTGAATTAAAAAAAAAAACAACTCATATTGGTGCACCTAGCGATTTAAACCAGGCACAGTTCATATGCATGCCAAGGTTCGGGTTCAAGACCCGGGGTGGGAGGAAATAACTAAGATGAACGATTAAATAACATGAGTGCTTCTTCCTCCCCTCTCTTCCTGCCTGCCTACTCACCTTCATTCCTGCCTGCGCCTTTCCTTTAAAAAAAAAACACAAAAACCCACGTTCTTTTAATAGGTATTAAAACTTAGAGGGATGCTACTTTTTAGGACCATTTCATTCATTGAAAGTCTGTTTTGGGTCAGATCAGTTCAAGACCCCAGAGAAATCAACACAGGTGTTCTACAGACCCCTGGATCAACCAGGTTGACCATATTTGCATTGTGTCTTAGTCTGGAAAGGTTTTGGTATTACATGCTGGGCATAGGAGATAGTGCTGTTTTACAGGTCTGTGGAGTGTGATTCATTGAAGGAACTATCAGCATGATGCTGGAAGAACCGTCAACAGGAGGGAGAACAAAATAAAAATAGTTGTTTGTATAACCTGTAGTTGATCTGAAGGACTTCATTTAGTTGTTTATCTTGGTTGTTCCCCCCAAGTCGTGGGTCTTGAATTGGGGACCTAGGGCTGTGTGGACTATTCCTGGGGTGTACTAAACCACTAGGCCACCAGGACACTGCTTGCTTTTAAAAGGAGAAGGTAGCACTTTATTTAGCCCTGAGCACTCTTAAAACTCCTTAAAACACCACACTTGGTGGAGTAGTGATAGGTCAATCATCCCCAAAGGAGTACAGGCCACATGCTTCTTGTGTAGAGTCCAGGGTGGAGGTGGGGAGAACAATCTGTATGAACATTTGAATAAAAATTATATTCCTCCTCTCTTCCTGCCTACTCACGCCTTCATTCCTATTATACCTTTCCTTTAAAAAAGTGGGGGAGGGGGGGTCAGCTGATGAGATCAATTTGTTATTTAGTAACACAGCTACTTGATTATATTGGTAATAATGAAAAATCCTTGAGAAACCTGGTTTGGTTTAATTCAAAGATTTGTTCTTCCCACATAAAGAGATTAAAATCTCAATTTCTATCTCATAGAGTTCACCATTGTGATTGAAAAGCTTTTTGGGCCAGAGTATTTCTTTAATATTGTTTTGGTATCCTTCCAAAGAGTCTTATTTTTTGCTCCCTTGCAAAAAGGGGTTATGATTTTCTTGCTATGCTTGGATGGTGGTGATTTATGAATGGAAACACTGTCAAAAGAACAAAGGGTAACAATACGTTGCCACAAATGAGGACACTGAAATGGGACTATCAAAAGTCTAGTTTAAAACTACTCCAGAAACTCATCTGGTTGGTTCAGGTAGTAATAATCCTAACTTGAGTTGGTGGTTGAAGTAGGAAATCAGGAGAGGATAATGAAGACCTAAGATGACTGTGAATAGGCACCTACTCTAACCTACCACCTTCCTACACACCTGAGTTTTGATCAAACTATAAAACCTGACTCAAACCCTTCAGGTAGAGGTCCAAAGAAGTTGGACATATGTAAAACTATGAATAACTTTTATAAACATCAAGATCCAAAAACCTATCAATAGGGAATTGGTTAAGTGAATTGTAACAGGCTACAACTTATTGAAAGATGTATTCATTGATATGGAATGATACAAAGGCAAGCTGCAAAAACGTACATATAAATTTTATATGTAAACGTGCATATATGTAAGTATAAATGCAAATGTCTGATATAGCAATACGCATAGTAGCAATATCCCCAGGTGTCATATTTCAAAGGATTTACTATCTTTATATATTCTTACACTGTCTGAATTCTCTGCGATAGCTTGAATTACATTTATAAAAAGGAGAAAATTACACCTCAAAATCTAGCATACATTCCTATTGTAGTTTGCTAATGGCCTTGCTACTCTGCTCATGTATCATGTGGCAGCTGGGCAAAGTACATACTCCAGTATAAATACTGAATGTTTTCAATTCACCTGGAGATAAAATATCAACAAACCTTGAAGTACTTCTCTATAGCACTGTTCTATATATTGAGGCATAAGGCGGTAACTGGCACAGCTCTTTTATGGAAGGTTATGATACTACCTCAAACCCATTATAACTATTATGAAAAAAAAAAAAAAGCGTTGGTAAAAATTTGGATAAAATGGAACCCTGTGCAATGTTGACATGAATGGAAGATGGTAGACTTAGTGTAAACCAGTACGTAAGTCCCTCAAAAAAGTAAAAACTATATAATTATCACATCATTCAGCAGCTCTACTTCTAGATCTATACGGAGGGAGGAAAAAGGCAGGGCCTCAGAGATATCTGTATACTCCTTTGAGGTAGCACTATTTACAATAGTTAAAATGGAGTATTCAGTCTTTAAAAAGGAAATTCTGTAACATACTACTTCACATTAATCTTGAGGAAATTAAAATAAGGAAATCACAAAAGGACATGCTACAAGTCTACTTATATGAAAGTCAAACTCATAAAAATTGCATTAATGGTTTCTAGGCACTTCAGGATGGGGCGAATGGGCAATTGTTTAATATTATTTCAGCTTTACAAGATGTAAAGTTATGGTGATGAATCAAAGTTGTGGTGATGGCTACACCAACAACGTAATTTGTTTTCAACAGAGGAAGGGATGAAGCAGCACTGAAGGAAATAAGAGGAAGAAAAATCTTTATTTGTTCATTTTTGGCAAAATTTTCACCTTGGTGCTGAGCCAAGATCCTTGGGCTTTATGCTTTTTATGCCAGTGTCTCAGCCTGAGCCACAAAAAGGACCCCCCACCATAATTAACAGGGAACCATACACTTAAAAATGGCTATGATGTGCACGACCTTGCTGGTCATGGACCTTGTAAAGCCCCAAGATCCGGGTCCACAACTTGGGGCCAAGAGGAACCAAAAATATTCTTTTTTTCTTTTCTTTTAAATTTTAAAGGAGTTGTTTTCATTATGTTTTGGTTGCCTCCAACCCCAGGGTTGTATCTCAAGATCCTTGGGTTTTAAATGTTCTTTACCCAAACTGTCTCAACCACTTGAACCACAAAGGCACACCCAAGATGATACATTGTTAGATGTTCATTTACAATTATGCACAACTTACATATATAAACTATGCAGTGTGTCCTCAATAAACAATTTAAAGACATTTTAAAGATGGCAAATTTTGTGTATTTAAAACTAGTCTAATTACCAAATTTGTATAGTATCCAGGATGCACAGAATTTGGAAAATTAGGGTGTAGAAATGCACTAGGTAGACCTTGCAGAGGGTATGCTTTTGAATGCATGGAATACTTTGGGAGGGCAGAGCCAGTTTTCTTTTCCCATCCCATCCATATTCTAGGTCAGAGATGCACTTCTTGCTTGTGAACCGTACTCACAATTAGGAATATGATTTATTACAAAACATCATTAACATCTCATTATTTATCACGAGTATTTAAATGGC
The DNA here is from genome assembly GCA_004363575.1 of Solenodon paradoxus. Taxonomy (NCBI): domain Eukaryota; kingdom Metazoa; phylum Chordata; class Mammalia; order Eulipotyphla; family Solenodontidae; genus Solenodon; species Solenodon paradoxus. Next base: position 59,524 of record RJWH01003727.1, on the reverse strand, counting down.
AATCCCTTTCCCCAAGCTCTTTAACACCAGAAAATAAGAGTTCAAAGAACATAAACTGAGCCTTACTCTGACATAAGGAGAGTAAAACAAGATGACCACACAGCAAGGGCAGACTTAGTAGTTGCCACAAATTGTTGAGATCAGAGATCATAACAAATAATGTTTGCAACTTTTTTTTTTTTTTAAAGGAAAGTTGCAGGCTAAAATGAAGGCAAGCAGGCAGAAAGCTGAGAAAGGAGGAAGAAGCACTTTATTTTCATTGCTATTCACACTGGTTGTTTTCCCCCAGGAACTGAGTCTTAAAGCGGGAGGTGGGGGGAATGTGACCCGCTACTCCACCAGAGCACACCTTAAAGTGAAAAAAAGCCTTTAAATCTCAAGTCAAATAGTCAGTTCAGCAAATAGGAATTGGTCGTGCTTCATAGGCAGGTGCAGTGACTGATTAGTATTATTAGCCAAAGGTAGGACCTTCCTGCTTGCTTAGTTATCTCACGTATAGTATAAGGTCCTCAGACCTAAGACTTCATCAACGCAACGTAGGGAGCACATCATGGGTCTAAAGATCATTAATCCAATGTATGCGATTGGGGTGGACATATATATTGACTTGTCTACTATACCCAATAGATCATTTTCCTTGTTTCATTTTTCAGCTGGCTGTAGAGTTCCTAAAAATTTCTTAAGCCAGGCTTAAAATCTTAAAATCTTATCAACTATGTTGGTGTGTCCTGGTGGCTTGGGTGTTAATAAGCATGTGCCTAGGGAGCAGTCCACATACAGCCCCAAGGTCCTGGGTTTGTGATCTGGGGGAAATGAAGGAACCAACTAAAAGGAAAAATGCTTTTCCCTCCTCCCTCCCATCCTTCCTCAAAAAAAAAAAGTGCCATGGTGGCCCATTTTAGTATACTGGGCAGTCTACACACACTCCCAAGGCCCCCCAATTCATGACCTAGGGTTGGGAGCACCACCAAGGCAAAAACGCTTCAGCTTTTAAAATTACCTTTCAGCATTGGATCCCATCTAAACTAGTGCTGGTACACCTTGTGCAGCAGCAGTTAGATGACTCTCTTCTGAAGGAAGCCACATACCTCTGGGTTCTAGTCCCAGGTATGGGGTGGGGGAAACCACTAGTGTGAATAACTAAAGTGCTTCTTCCTCCTCTTCCCAACTGCCTTCATCTTTCCTTTAAATGCCCCTGCCCCCAACCTCTAGCACTTAAGATATTCCTTATCTTCAGAACTTCATCTGATAGCTAGAACTCAGTACTAGTTAAGTTTGAAGTATTAACAATCAGCAAGTTAGGTGTACTTATGTGATAAAACCATTTCCATTTTGTCAAACTTCATGGTCAGACAAAATAGCGTATTCCCAAGACTGTTTCTATCCCATTAAACTTTTGAAATGTCTGATTGCACCAACAGTCCCCAGAAAACCACGGAATTTCTTAAAAGGATTTCAAAAGGAGACTTGGGAAAAGTGGTTGTCTAGCTCTCTGGCTTATCAGCCAGTGATTACCCACACACCCAGTCCTAGCTTGGGTCTTTGGGATTTATATGGCCCGCATCTTAGCCACAAGGGTCACCATCCGTTTAAAAAACAAAATCTTTACATAGGTCCTCAAATGATTACTTTCCACTATTTCCCTTTGAAAGAATTACAAAATCAAGCATATTTACAACTGCCTAGCAAAAACATTTCTCAATCATCATCACACCACCTAGTAAATTGTTAAAAATCATCAAGACCCACCTTAACATAGCAAAATCATAAATTCTCGGTGTAGCCCAGAAAGGTTTTAACATACACCTCCAGATAATTTTAATGCTTGCCAACTTTTGAGAACCACTAGTCTTCACACACAACCATTGTTCACTATTCTAAGAATCTTGGCCAAATCACTATTTGCAAAAGGAGCACTTTAACTCCCTCTTAAAAGGAGTTCCCACTATGGATTCCTTCAAAAGCTCCTTATGTTATCGTTAAAAATATCTGGAGGTGGCACAAGCTGGTGGCCTAGAGGTTTAAACCAGGCACAGCCCATAAATCCAGAAGTCCCTAGCTCAAGACCTGATCTGGGGAAAACACCAGCGATAAACTGCGTGTTTCTTCCTCTTCTTTTTGCCTATTCTCCACCTTTCCTTTAATATATCTGAAAGACACAGTGGTGCACTCTATGGCCAGAAACTCACCATTAATATTTATTTTAGGTGTGTAGTGGTTGCTTAGCTATTAAGATTATGGCCTGGGGGGGGAACCAACAAGATGCAGACTATAATAAAGCTTCCAGTGGGACCTGGTGTAGTGGTCTGATCAGTAGCCCTCTGCAAGGGACGGCCACATACATCTCAAGGATCCTGGTTTATGTCCCAGACTGGGGGAATGACCAGTATGATCAACTAAATGAGTAAAGTGCTTCTTCCTCTTCTCTCTTCCTCTCATAACAAATAAAACATTTTAAATGAAACTTTTTATGATACTCATCAATACTATGGCTTCAACTCAAATCTCACCAGGGTCACTCTCAGATGCCAAATTTTTCTGCAGTAGGTTTAAAAAATAAAACCACCTTAAGTTTCTCTAAAAGTTATCCCCACACAGGATGAAAAATCAAAGGTTACAAAAGTGGGGAAAATGCAGGTTGAGGTGGAATATCCCTATTAAAGGTTTACTGTAATTTGGAAAATAGTGGTTATAGATTTATCGCTAGCAGCATATTTATGATGTTTCCTACATGCTATTAAATGATATTAAACATTCTTTTCTACAACTGGGTATATATAACAAAGCAGGACCTATGAAGAAAACTTAACAGTAAATAATAATGGATTATCACTGTAGATGTTTTTGCTATAGCTGCTGTTAGTTTAAAAAAACTGGAATTAAACAAAATGGTAATTAGTAAAGCCTAAATTAAAACTGGCAAGGATTTTTTGTGCATGTTACAAACAAAAAAAAACAAGAAAAGAAAATGCCACCTGCCCTTCAGTGTCCATAAAATTTTATTCAACTATCCTTTGAAATTCCCTTTGATATGCTTGGATCTAAAAACTTGAAAAAGAATCTCTCCTATGTTCTTTATTTTTAAAATAAAATTTTTGTGTCTTGGCAACAGAAAACCCCTTTTACCAAGAATCCCAATAAACTTTCAAAAGTTGGTAGAACTAATTCTTGCTGCTCCATGTTATTCCTAATTTTACTATTAACCAGTTCTTAAAACATGAGCTTTTGCATCGAAACTCTTATCACTTTATAAACTCCCCTGGTTTTAAAATGCAATGAATAGTATTTTTAGTTATGTAACAAGAACAAGAAATCCAGCAGCACCAAAAATGTTAAATCTCAGATCTTTAGTAGCAGTCTTTGTGAAACACTCTAGATTTAAAAATGTTAAAGCATGCCAAAAAAAAAAAAAAAAGTAACAGAATAAAAAACACAACTGACAAATATATTGGTTAACACTCCAAACATGTATAACCAATGAACATGGCCTAGGTATTTATTTATTGGTATTCACTTCAGAAACTTGAATCCACAGATATAAGCAGTATATAACCAGAAAGTTACAAGTAAACACAGATTATACATGCAAATTTCTGTTCACGAAGATCACATGTGCAGGTATATGAATTAGAAGCGTGCGGCTAAGATTATGGCCAAACTTTTAAAAATGCAGAAATGCAAAATTACATCTTGAAAATATGAAGAGATGGTCTACACACTTCAAAAATCAACGTTGCTTATACCAGATGTATGACGGCTACAGGATTCAAGTGACAAGCAAAAAGATCTCAAGAAAATTAATACTGGTCAAAGAGAACAGGAATATTTTTTTACATTTCACTGAAAATACATAGACTACTAGAATACGAAATCTAGCAGGAACTTAGGGAAAAAAATTACAAAATCTAAATCCAATTATTTATTACCTAAACAGCATGACATTAAAACTGCACCTGTATTTAAACTGCCAATCTCACATTAATGAAGTTCTCCAAAAATGAAAAACAACCAAAAAAGCTTCCAACTCCAAATGAAAAGTCTGCAAGGCTCAGATTAAAATGTGGAATGTTTCAGATGAAAGTAATAAAAATACAATTGGTTTTGTTCTTTATTGAATGGAATCAAAAGTTTTGACATTTCTTTGAAGCTTGGAACTGCTAAATTTCATTTCTCTGAATGGTTCAAACATCTTTTTTCTTAGTGGTGCAAATTGTCTTAAGTAGCTTAGAAGTCAGTCTCTAACAAAGTACTTCTGTCTGTTACCATTCTGATGAAACAAAAACAATTCTTCATTAACTTAACCGTATATGTATTTTTACTATAACACTTAACACATGAACAGACATCTATTATTTTTCCACTAAAACAAAAGAGTACAATAGTTGTCTTCTAACTATCAGCATTGTATTTAAAAAAGGTTAACATTAAAAACAAAGAACCATTATTTCCTTTGAAATCGTTAAACTTCTTGTACATCTTAAGTTTCTTTCTTCTGTCTGCGTTCTTCTGCCAACTTATTCAGAAATTTCTGGAAAAAAAAATTACAGACATTAAGTCATCCAAGAAAATCTGGCAAATGGGTTCAATCCAAATAAAATATTCCACGCTTGAAATTTAGAGACTAGAATGTAATTTAACTATACCTCATCTGAATTTTTAAGATTTAGTTATTCTTATCAGTCAGTAAACAAAATTATAAACTGATTGAAAGGGCACCCAACCAACAAGAAATGGGAAAAAAATGTTAAAAGTGAAAAATGGTTATTTCAACGTGTAATCAACACCTGGACAACAGTAAATAAATATCATAGTAATACAGAGAACTATTACTATTAGAAAATAGAGCAATTAAAATGGCATGCATTTTATTCAATGCCAATTCTACTAACAATAGTAGGCAAACATTTTCTTAAAGGACCAGTAATAAATATTTTATATACATGTTGAAAATTTGGTGTTTGCTGCAACAATTCAATTTTACCATTATAGCAATAAAAGCAGCCATGGACAATACTTAAAAAGTCAAAGATTCTGGTTTTGCTCCAAAGAAACTTTTTAAAACTTAAAAAGTGGGTAGCTGTGGTGTGCCACTCGGCATTGTCCACATATATCCCAAAGTCCCTGGTTCAAGACTCGGGGTAGGGGAAAACAACAAAGATGAACAAATGAATAAAATAAAGAAAGTGCTTCTTCCTCTTCTCTCTGCCTGCATCTTTTAAAAAACAAAACAAAAACCAAAAGAACCAGGCAGCTAGGCCACAAATGTAGCTTGCTGGCTCCTTATATTAGACCTTTTAACTTCCAGAATTCCTGGACAACTAAAATATGCTAAAACATTAATGAAAATACAGAAAAATTTCAACAATTCTAATCCAAACATCCAAAGTTTCCTTATTTTTGGCTAAAATTTGTCAACTCTATAATTAATGCAAAATGAGAGGTTAAAAGCAATTGCATCTTTAAATAGGCACAAAACAAAACAGAAAAACCCTAACAGGAAAGTGTCAAGTTATTTAATATTAAACAAGATACTGTATGCACAGATACTTAATGAAGGCGCCAAAAGTCCTTTAAACTTATTTGAACTTGGGTGTGTCCTTGGTGGAATAGTGACTTGATCAACTGCTTCAAGCCTAAGTGCATTCCACATATATCCCAAGCACCTGGTTTTACGTCTCAGGTTTAGTACCCTTCGTGCAATCCACATAACATCCCACAGAGGGAGGGAGGCAACCAATGTGACATGTGTGTGTGGAGTGTAGAAATTATTTAAAATTTGTATGTCTTATATTCACAATACATGCCTGTTGAAAGATAAAAGCTTTCTACGGTATCGGTTAAAAGGGAAATATTAAAAAAGTATGTGTAATAGGAATTCCATCTCTTTTGAGGAATGAGAATGGCAATGATTAAAATTTTATTTGTATTGTTGCTTTTCAGTAATGTCTATAATAAAGTCTATTTGCTTACATTAAAATAAATGAGAAGGAAAGAGTTATAGAACAAATATCTTGAAAACGAGACAATTAGAAAATACCAGAAAGCATAAACTTATTTACAATCTATCAGGCAAACAGGTTACTTTCATTACGTCAATACTCTTCTAGGTACTGCCCTATAGTTTCTAGCCCCAAACAGCTCAATATCAAAGATGAAGTATTTTAAATGATTCCTTTGAAGGTAATATTTTTTTTTATACCCATTAGTAGTAGAAGACAGGCAGTTAATAATATTTAATAATAACAAGTGATAATAGCCAAGAACTGGAATTATTTCCTAAAATCAAGGCTATCTTTATCTGTATCTAGTCAACACAGGACATGTTTGATGACTGAATGCTTTATTAGCATGTTATAAAATTTTGTCAAAGACTAATAAGTTATCTACAATGATAAGCTCTTAATTATCTACTTTCAAGTTTCTGAATATTTACTTTAATGTTTAGTCTTTAAAGAAGTCACTAACTCCCAAATTTCTAAATATCTAAAAAGGAATTTGTTATTCTTTGTTGTACTTTATTCATTCATCTTTATTTTCTTCACCATAAAACTTACTAGAGAATATTAATATAAAGTTACTTTAAAAAATAATTAGGTATGAAGGGACATGGCACGTTATAAAGTTGACAAGGCTTAAGTCTCTAGAACCTTTCAATTAGAGGAATTGCTCAATTACCTTTATATTGTGAATACTTAAAACATCTTTACCACAATTTATAACATGGTTAGATATTACGAAATGATCACCATTTAAGAGAGTACTATATAGAAAGATGCTCAATAGGTTTTCTAGAATTCTTTTAACTGCTTAAGGCCCATCAATAAAGAAAATGTTATCTCCAGGAAAAAGCATAGTTTGGGGTTCCACAGAAGGTACTACACATTTTACTTTCCATAAACTTACATGAGTTGTTAGTTTTCACAAAATAACTCTCCTCTCTTAGATTCAGCCTTACCTTTAATTTCTGATAATGAGGAAGGCTGCTGCAATGAGTATTCTTTGCAACTTCTTCATTTGTATAAAAGAGTGAACACAGCTTACAGTAAAACCCTGTTTTAGGTATCACATAGTCTATACCTAGAACACAAACATACATTCTTACAAATTCAGTAAACTAAATATTTTAGTGTTCTCAAATTTTTCTTTTTTCCTGTCAATATAATTTGAATGAGATAACATTTGTGAGAAGTCCAATATGGCCTAAGCTAAAGTAAAACAAAACAAGTCTGGACATTATTAGTGAATAGTTTGTACTTAATAGATGTTTACAGTCCCTCCTAATTGTATTCTTTAAAAGGCAGAAAAATAACAGATAAAACAAAGCAAAGTGAAAGTCTCAGAAACCTTCATGAGGAGAAAAAGAACCCACTGAGGAATGGTAACCGAAGATAACGTAAAATCGAGAAACATGGGTAGGAGGAAAAGAGAATATATCAATTAAGATTTACAAACTGTTCTGCACAGAAGTTAATTTAATTTGCTATCAGAGAGCTCATGTGAGAGTAATATTAATATCTTATTTTAAGAGTTTGGGGAAGATGAGGGGAAAGAACAAAACCGTAAGTCTCACCAACAGGAACATTGGGCTGATATGGTCCAATTCTATACTCATCTGGGATTGTATAGTCCTCCTTGTTTTCATCACTTTGGCCATCTGCATTTTCACTTGTATCTTTGTTGGGATCATCAGCATTCTCAGCAGATTCAGAGCCTGGTTCTGTATTTTCCTCATTTTTAATTCCATTTTCCAATGCAGCTTCATTTTCTTGATCAAGTTCCTCGATCTTGTCCACCTTAATTTCAACCAAACCATCATCATTTCTGTCACCAGATTTAAATGCCATGCTCAATTTACGAAATTTCTGAAGCTCCAAATCTTCCTCAACACCAACCTCATTTAGAATGACAAGACCTTCCATACTCCCTGGAAAATCACGCTGTTAAGAAAGACAAACATACTCTGCAACAATTATTCTGCGGCATCCCTTCCATTTGCTTTACTTGGAAGGAAAAGGGATAGTGTCTTTATTCATTCTCTCAAAATAATGGCTTTTCCCTTACTCCTCAAAAATGGCTGATTAATTAAAAAATAAATAATATTAATAATTGAGGATTAAGAACCCATGTGGGTTTGCATCCCAGTGCTGGGATATAAAACAAGATGCACAATTAAAATTGAAAAAATTAAAATCTCTCTTCCTGCCTGCTTGCCTACTCATCTTCATTCCTGCCTATGCTTTTCCTTAAAAATAAATTAGCTTCAACTTAAAAGCAAACCTAAAAGAGCTGATTTGATCAAAGTAGTTGAATGATATTCCTGGAAAATAGTACCTAATGATGTAACTCTTGTTTAGAGAACATTGAGTCTAAAATAGTGTACTAAGTATTAAACGACTTGTCTGAGTTAAAAGTTTTTTTCTTTTTCTTTTGAAAGGAGGAAAGGTACAGACAGTAATGAAGGTAGGCAGGCAGAGAAAGGAGAAAGAAGCATATCATTTTATTTTCCTTTAGCTGTTTCCCCTGGAACTTGAAACCAGGTTTAAATTCTGACTGCCATATATCAGCAGTATGACGACGGACAATTTAACTCCTGCATGTGTCTCTCTCCTTATTCATGAAATGGAGATAACAGTTACCTACTGCATGATTATTGTGAGGATTAAGTAAATTAGTGCACAGAGCTTAGAAAAACTTACAGTATGTAATGCTCAATAAGCTCTAACAGGGCCAACATACATCATCTACTTCTGTCAGAAAAATAAAACTTGGAGACATTAGTTCTGAAGAGTTGAACAGTTGCTTAGCATCACAAAATTTTATTTTTAAGAGCTACAAAAGGGGCTTCAAAGGCATTTTAATGCTAATTCTTAATGTAGGTAGTCAGTATACCACGGATCTTTTGTTTTACTATTTTTAATATATTTACTGTTCTTATTTACTTTCCATGTTCTTTTATGTGGCATGTTCTAAGAAAAAGTGCTCTAAAAGCTATCAAAGTAAATGATGATGAAACAGAAAAATTCGAGTCCAACAATTTTCAAATGAGTAGCAATGTATTTTTTAAAGGAAAGTTATAGGCAAGAATGAAAGCGAGCATAGAGGCAGTCAGAAAGAGAAGAGGAAGAAGTATTTATTTAGTTGTTCATCTTGGTTGCTCTCCCCGGCCCCAACTCAGGAAACCTGGTCCTTGGGCTGTATGTGGATCACGTCCAGCAGACTGAATGAAATGTTTTAGGTTCCCTTCATCAGTTAATTTACTAAAAAACTCATAGCTCAACTTTAAAAAAGAAAACAAAACAAAAACTCCCCTGGAACCATAAGGTTTGCCTACTACTACTTATACACTGTCTCTATAGTACAGAAGTATATAAAGTTTTTCTCCGTTATTATAAAGTCCCTTTTGTGCACTGATACTTCTTATGCAACTATAATAATAAGTCCTATTTATTGCAGTTTAGATTTACATGTTTATAATATGGTTTCTATATGATTTTTTCCTAATACACATAAATCTTTTTAATCTAACCCTGCTAGGCTAAATAATTTGAAACATTTATCCACCAACCTAGTTTTCTATTAAAGGTTAGTATACAATCTTTACCTTTTTAAGTTTTTTCTTTGTAGCTGCTGAAGCACTTGAATCCTTTTTCAGAGCTTTGTCCGAAGGTTCCTTTTTCCCATCAGAAGTCACATCACCTAAATTACCAAGATCTGTCTCATCTCCCACTGAGCTGCCGCTTTCTAGGAGTGCTGCTGCTTCTTCTTCATCTACAAGTAACTCATCTTCAGATTCAAGAAGCATGTTAGGTTCCTGTTCTGTCTGGTCATCCTTTGTATCTTTTTCACCATCTTCACCTGACTTCTCTTCTTGTTCTTTACCTTCATTGGTACTTTCAGTTTTCTGGGAACCATCAGTTTTGGATTTCTTATCACTTGGAGATTCTTTGCCATCTGGAGAATAAGATCGTTTTCTGAAATAAAGAATGATTCACCTCAATTAACTTTCCTGAGCTAGAAAAGTTTAACATATTAGTGTGAACACACAACAAAATGAAATTACCGGGATTTATCTTTTTTCAGCAAGTCAATGCCTCTGTTAGGAATCTAAAAGAGAAAATTTTTAGAGATGTTAATGTTAAATAGCTGTAGTTGAATATATTCATTTGCAGAATATGCAAGTAGTTGATTATTTTTTAACTAAGCTTATTCAAGACTTATAACCATACCAAAGAATTTAAACTGCTTAGTCAGCAGTTCATCACAATAAATATTTCACTAGAGAGGTGAATAATAAACATTTTGGCAGTAGAACTTTGTTCATATAAATTCTTAAAATAAAGGTGCATTTTATAGACTATCAGGTCAAAGCAAACTTTATAATGAACCTAATTCTACATACCCTTAGTACCAATTTTTTATATTTCTCAGACAGATCAACCTTTACACATCTCCCTTGAAACCAAAGGGCCTTTTTCAAACAGTGGTCAACCATTGCCATCGCATCTTCTCTGGTCTCCATTTCAATAAAGGCCTTAAATAAAAAAATAAAACTTTTTTTCAGAGAATTGTATGGAAGTCTAACACTTATTATTATTTTCTATCTACTTGTTAGGAAAATTTATTGATTTTTTTCCAGCCCTGGGTCTTGAACCTGGGTCCCATGGCTTTTGATCTGCCCCATAACAGATTGAACTACAAGGAAGGGGGGCCCAAGAGAGTTTAATCTTTAGCATATAGACACTGGTAAAAGTTAAGTCACCCAATAAAATTAAAAATAAATAAATAAAAATGGTCAGTTTTACAAAACAGCACCAAATAATAAGCCATTACATTTAGGCTTTCTGCAAAAAGTTCCTAGCAGTACTAATGATATTGCAAAAACAAATAACTTGTACTTTATATACAATATAAAATATATGTATTCATCAACTTAAAAGAGTTAAACTGGTTAAAATTTACTCAACAAATCATGTGTAAAGTGAAAAGTAATATATAATCTCATTTGACTAAGGGAAAAAAAGTATATTTAACATATGCACATGGAAAAGATATTTAAACAACCCAGGTAAGAGATCTTTACTTCAGGCCACAGTGAGGGAGACAACCAAAGTTAAAAACTAAATAAAAAATAAAGTGCTTCTTCCTCCTCTTTCTGCCAGCCTTAAAAAAAAAAAAAAAAGTACTTCCTTCTCTTTTACCTTTTTCTTTGAAAAAAACTTACAAGCACTTTGAGAATTTTCCCTCAAAACCTCCACATATATATTACCTGACTTTTCATCCTCATCAGTATATAATTTTTTATTTTCCCATAAGGCTCAGCAAGCTTGAGGACAGCACTGTCAGAATAGCCAGAATGAGGTAAATTGCTGAGATGTATGACTCGTCCAAGCTCCTGCTTTTGATCAAACTTCTGGTCTGGTTTACCCTCGGGTTTCTTTAATAAAGAGAAGAAAAGCAAGTCAAATGTGCGTATGTATGCTATAGTTATTAGTTAACAGTTAAGATTATCCTAGTTTTGAGTGTCAAGACAAATCTGGAAGTCAGAAATTACCTTTATTCTTTTATACTTCTGGGATAAATGAACTCTCACTGGCTTGCCAAATACTAATGCTGGTGTAGTTGTGTAATAATCCACTGCAGCCTGAGCGTCTTCTGTGGTTGCCATTTCAATAAATGCCTGAAATTACACAAAAAATTATTTTCAAACAAAAACTTACCCAATGTATTTCCATACATTTTTAACTTTAACTTTCTAGAAGAATCTACAGAAGAAAAATCAACATTGCTTATTTGCTATTTTATTTGCTATTTTATTCTCTTGCTGCTACTAAACTACCATGTATTAAGTCCTACTGGATTAGAAATAATGATTTGGCACCATTTTGCTAAGTCTAAAATAGCTTTTCAAGGAATTACCCTTTTATAGCCCTTACAGTGGTATAATAACTTTACCGCTTAAAGACCATAAATTATAGTAATTAATAATCCATTAGTACTAGAATTAAGTATTATTGGCATTTTTCAATTACTGGTCTTTTCTTCTATTATACTTAGTTTTAACATTACACTGAACTCTTTTTCTAATACGAAGTATTAATAATCCCTTTAGGAAATATACTGATACTACTTGTATTTTAACTCATACCTCATTGATTTTATTTAAAATCAGATGATTTGAAATAACTCCAAATGGTTCCACCAGCTGTAAGAGTTGGTATCTCAGGTTTTTCCCTCGCTGAAAATCCATGATGTGAACAACTCGGCTTGTTTCCTACCCATTTTGAAAAAAAAAAAATCTAATCAACACGTCTCTTTAAATAAGCACTACATAATATTAGATTTTTTGTAGTCTAGAGTTAACCAAAGTAGATGATATTTTAAAAGGACTCAATTAAAAAAAAAAAAAATCTCTAGAGAATTAAAAAACCTCTCAGGTAATACGAGGTCACTGAAGTAAATACCAAATTTTAGAAAATAGTCTCTATTTTTATAGTAAGTATTGTATAGGTAACCAGTGAAGTCTTAAAACTCTAAATGAAGGTGAGATGACTGGAAAATAGGCATGTAATAAAGTTTAACCCTTATCAAAGACTATGCTATTGACTTGATTAACAAAGATTTAAGTCAAAGCACATCTCCCAAATTAGCAAAATCAAGAGCTGTATTACTCACCACTCTGCCTTTTTGCATGTGTCTTGGTCCTTGCAGGTTTCCATTTCCAGCACCTTAATGGGGAAAAAGTATTTTTCAGTCTTGTAATTTATATAGTTGATATTGCAGGCTATTTTAATTGAAAAAACAGACATCGTTCAAACACAAAGTCTATTATAAATTTAAGTATCATGATATAATGTTAAATGCATCTTTATAAGCAATGTTATTTTTGAGTAACATTCACCTTTTGCCTATAATCAACACTTTCATTTTTATATAAAAGCTCTTACAGAAAGATAACACATTTAATAATCACCCAGATTTCCTCTTGGTCCAACTGCTGGTCCCCCAAGATGAAATGAGGGAGGTGGAGGTCCCAGAATTCCTGGTGCTGGGTTCGTGGATTGCTGCAACATGAATGGATCACCCCTAGTAATGTGAAGATATAATATGTAAGATTTATTATTAAAACGCACTGTGTATGACTATGATTACTTCAATTACTGAAAATATTTATATGTGAACTAGAGAAAATTAAAATATAGCAAAAAAATAGTTTTCTAAGAATTCAGAGTTTTTACTAAACTCTAACATTCAACAAAGACATTTATAAAGTGTTGAAAGTTTAACCTGAATTCCTTACATTGATCTCCTTTACAGACAACAGCTTAAAAATTTTAACTTACATTGTGTGTCCTGTATCATTGTCAGGATTCCATTCTGGGTAGCTTTAAAAAGACCAGAAAATTAACTTTAAAATAAAACTGTTCTTTTCACAAACCAACCTTGTTTGGCCTTTAAAATAAAGACTTATTAGTAAAATCATATGAGCACATGTGTTAGAAATACTATAGTTTAAAACATGTCATATAGCTATTTCCAAAGAAAAACTTCAGAATTTCAAGTCAATCCAACTGAGTGAAAATAAACTTGTTCTATATTACTTTAAAGTGTATATAGACAATATTTCTTCCTGTGTTATGTCCTAAAGAGCAAAAGTATGGCACAAAAATATGGAAATGTGAGCTATATAGGCAAACAAGGATCTACCAGATTTTTCTTCTCCAATAGTAAATACCTACAGTAGAGTGCAGTTGTGGTACTAGAAAGGCTAGTCCCAACAGAGTTGGGTATATGTAAAAACAGAGGTATTGTGTGCACAGGGAGAGTCTCTTAACACTTGAATGTTATTCTAGCAGTTTAAATCAATAACCAACGGCATATGGCATCATAACAGCAAAAGACTACATGCAAGACTTTGCTTGACAACTTTTAATTTTAATGCCTTCCCCCTTTTAAAATCTATGTTTTAAAGTATACATTACTGTTATTGAAAACAATATTAGGAATCGATTCTACCAAAGGGTACCTTTAAATGTATATAAAAAGGGCCAACGTTTATTTACCAAAACACTAATAATGGATAATGAAGCATCATTATCACAGCATCTAATATCCCAATATTCTAGAGCTAAACTTTTTTTGGTTATTATTATTGTCTGGACAGTAACAAGTATGTAGTAAACACAGTGTGGATATTACAAGTAAATGACGAATTTCCCCAAACCAATCAATGGTTGCTTCTGATTCACGATAAGGACGATTTAAAGGTATTTCAAACTCCTACATTTCAAGAAGAAGCTGGCATCGGCGACTGTGACTTGCTCCATTGATATGTTGACTCCACTCCTGCAGCAAAGTAAATTAGTAGAATTAACAAAAATAAAGCTAAAATATTTTATTTGAGCCAATTAAACTCTTTTAACACTGATCTACATGCAATATGATAGGCTGTACAAACAGCTGCCTATTCGCTGATCACAATGAATTAGTTTAAATCCTTCAATCCTTGTAGCTTGATCCTGCCCTCAAATACGCATTGCACGTTCTTGGAAAAGCTGAGTTAAGTTGGTTACTCTATTAACAGAGTCGACAAGGAAAATGTATTGTTAATAAAGACAAAAATAACTGATCCTGAGATCAGCTAGGTAATTTGTTGTGGATCAAATGGATTTATTCATGTCATGTATTAAAATAACTTAATACGATTAAAATAGTTATACTTAAAATCTACTTTTCTACCAAATGTTATAATGGTTAACAATTAATTAAAAACAGTATTTCATTTCATGCAGCTGTTGAGATGTGTTCTAAGTGCACTATAGTCATAAAAAACGAAGACAATTTGATAGGAATATTTTTCTCTAGATATTGTTTCCCATTTCCCAACAAAGAGGGAAATTTAGGAATGCTCATTTCAAAATTTTATTTGTTCCTTTGTGATTATTTTAAATTTGAAGGATTAGTTCTTTTCCAATCTTACGCAAAATTTCCTTTCTTTACAGAAAAAAATCCATATATAAATGATTTAGGCAATATAAGTTAGGAAAAGGAGGATCTGTTGCCAGGCTGGCTAGATTCTATTCTGAAAGTGCCACTGAAAAGAGGTGAATTCATGGTACAAACTATTTAAACTCACCATGATTCAATTTTCCCAAGTTTTGTTTTAGAAAATTATTGTAATAAAGGTAAACTACTTATCAGAACATTGCTAGGCACGAAGTGCTTTAAAAATGATCTATTATTACAGTGCTTATAAAGCTATCTTGTTTTATCAATTCCTGTTTACAAAAAAAGTATTGCTGTTTTATAATTTCCCACAATATGAGGCACCTTTTCAGAAGATTCACAGTATGTAACAATTGTATTTAGAGGCTAAAACATGGTTAGGCAATATTTTTAAAAGAGAATCTCACTTGGATATGAACTAAAGTAAGCAACCAGATTACAAGAGCTATCTTTCACTTAAAAAGTTTCAGAATAGTATTTTATAAATGGGACCCTAATTAAATATATATAGTAACAGCTTATATACATTTCTATGCCCTAATAAATTAAAATTCTGTGAAAGAAATAAGATAGAAATACCCAAATAGAACAATACTTTTCAGAATTTGGTGAGCTATCGCTCAAAGCTAGAGCTTTTTTAAAAAAATGCCTAATAGCTAAAGAACTTAAAGAATCTCTCCAACTGGTTCTATATCCAACTGGTTCTATAATCAGACATTTGGGACATAAAAAGCTTGCTGTGCAAAGCAATTACTGACTTGAATGTCACTTTAAAAATGTTTGCAAGAGGTACTATAGCTAAAATTCACAAAATTCAGAAAGGGAATTAACTAATTTAGAATTTTCCAAATTAAAAATATTCAAATTTAATTTAAAATATCCTTGAGAGGCAGCTTGTTGGGTGAGGAATATATATTATTTTATTAGGCATGCTTCTAATTTATAGGAGATGGGTGTTGAAATATATTTAAGAAATGGGGAACCTATACATAGGAAATTATATTAATGTGTAGAACAATTACATGAAAAATAAATTAAAAATAATTCACAGGAGATGGAAAGGGTACCTAATAGAACAGAAATTATTTATATCCAATCCCCCTTAATCTTCAAAGGTTCAAATTTAAGATACAAGTGTGTCTGGTCTTTCAAAGTACTACAAAGAAGGCCAAGATCAAAGAATTAGTTACGTATCCTCAAACTTACCCATTACTAGTCTGCACTACAACCACCTGATCTTTTTCTGTTTTAAGGTGAGATTAAAAGTCAAAGGGTTTTTAAAATAAACCTGTATCCTTGGGATTCTACATTGAGATAACACTCAGATCAATAAAGATAAGAATTCACTTCTGAATTCCAAAGTTCTGTAGGAAATACATTCATCTTGATATCTTGGAGATATCTAAGTTATAAAGAAAGGATAATTTGGAGAAGCATTTCTGGAAAAGCATAATAAAGAACATAAGGGCTTTTAGAAAACTAAAAGGAAAAATATGAACTCAAGTGATAAGACAGCAAATGGGCTGTAGTGGACAATTTTAAGTGAAAGAAACCCGAGTAAAGTTTGAGGTTGTGTTGAAAAGCAACTTGACGTTTTAAAATGACCTAGAAAGAAATAAAAAGTAACGCCATCACTGAAAGTCACTTATAAAATAACAAAAACAATGAAGAAAAATTAGATCATGTTTTTCACCTAAAAGTTTGTTTCATAGTAAGAAGTTCTGATCATCAATGGCTAATTAAAGTTACCACTAAGTGAAAAGAACAGATTTTCCAAGTTATGCAGCAATACCAGAGAGCAGGATGAAATGTTTAAAAATTTTCATTACCTATTTTCACCACTGGAATTTTCTACAAAGTTTCTGTATGAGTTTATAAAATGAGAAAGGACTACTGCTAGAAGCATTTATTTTTTTCAACAGTGCTAATACCCAAAATATATCAGTTATGTTAACAAAACTAGATTAAAGAGAACCCAGGTGCTTAAGCTTCTTAAAACTGGTCCAATTTATAAATACCATTAACTGTAAAATCAAACAAAAGGGGCTCTAAAATGTTCCCAATTATTATCACGGAACACCGAAACTAGCAAGGACCTAACCACTTTTAAAAAGTAACTCTTGTACTAGGGTAGAGTAATTATACTTTTGAATCCAAAATTTCATGAAATATTTATACTGTTTTCAATATTTAGATCCATTTAGCATTATTCATTTTTTTTCCCCCAGGCATTAGAAGGTAGCAAAATTTGGAGAGAAAATTATCTTATATATAAAATCAGAAACCTTTCTCTGATTAAAACCCTCTAATTTCCTTTTGTTTCTTTCCTGAACTGGTTTTCTGAAATGTGCAAGTAGCAAGGTTAAATTACTGCTCAAAGTCAGGGTAAAGACATTCTAACAATAGTCTTTTAATTTATCATGACTCCAGTAGCGAAGATTTTAAATCCCTAAGAATCAATTTCATTTGAGATTCTAACTAGCTATTTTCCTTGGAATTTAGAGATCCTATCTGAGAATACTTGGTCAAAAATAGCAAGAAGCAACAAGAAAAAAAACTGTGAGTCACCAAAGTTTAATGAATACTTTCATTAAAGCAACTCACACCAGACCTAAATCTTGAAGTTTAGGTCTTGAATCTAAACAAACAAAAACTAAATTCCATGATAGACTTAGTATATCCAACAAATTTGAAAAATGATAACACCAAACCACCTATCAAATAATATTTCCTTTTATAAGTTTGGGGTTCTATTTCTTAAATGAAAATTAATCTATAAACTTAAAATTCAATATTTGATGTTAATTTACTTTGAGCATGGAACAGATTAAAATCATCTTTAATATTTATATTCTTTAATATATAAAAATTTACATACTTTGCTAAGAATTACTTTTTAAAGAACATTTTCAAAGTCCTCTGTAAATTCAAACAACGTAGTGTCTTTTCTCTTAGTTAAGTGAGACAAAAATACTAAGCTCGGAAAAGGGATTGAAAATACTTTTAAATAGAACATTAGAAACAAAATCTCTAACAATCTATGATTTACTTAAAAAAATCAGTACTTACTAAAAATGTATTTAAAAGGGACAGATATGAATAGAAAATAACCCTTCTAGATGTTACTGTAAAGAAACCCCCTGTAACAGTAACCATCAAATCAATTTCATGGCAACAACATGTTCTAGTTAAGTAGAGTAACTATACAGCACATCAGGAAAAATGGATGGTCAGATTATAGATCAAGTTAGTGAGGTGCTATAATGTTGACTTTAAAGTCAACTGCACTGTATATCAGGGGGGAAAAAAACCAGTGAGAATGAATAACACTGAAAAAGTTGAAAGAGAAAGGACAACATATTTAAAAGGGCATTTTGAAAAAGTTCCCATTTTGCCAGATGTGATAATTAAAGCAAAGGAGAATTAGATTTTACTTTTCTCAAATGACTATACCAGAAGTCTAAGCCTAAACCAGAAAAAGAATATGCTTACGAGGAACACAGAGCAGACTACTGCAGTAGTTGATTTTTCCAAGTCTCTAAAGGGATAGATGCAATATGGGATAATAAAAAGTGAGTTTTGAAGTATGTTTAAGAAAGTTGTGGAAAAGGAGAAAAAAAAAACGATGAAAAATTTCATAGTATGAGAGTTTGTGTTAAAGGGAAATTAAAAAAGGAAGAATGAACTAATCTAAAATATGAAACATACTGAAACAAACACCAGGGCTCTACATTAACTCTTTCCCTGTAGCCACAGATAAAGAAAAAAAGAGAATTGTCAAGAATACATCTTTACTACATACAAATCAGCAATCAAGACAGATGGAGAGCTGAAATCTAGCATCCTGAATGGCAGAGTACATTGACTGCAAAAAAATACTTAAACAATTCAACAAAGCAGACAAAATACCTGCTTAAATATATGATTAAGAAGAACATATTGATGCCATAAACCAACAAGATAATTCCAGTGGATGACAGCTTTGTGGCCAGAAGCAATCTAGGCAGATTGTATTAATGTAAAGCCCTGGTTTTAAATGCTCAAAAACAATTACCTTCCAAATAAAGTTAAGTGTTCTCAAAAGCACAAAAATTCCTGATCAGTGTCATCAGACTACAGAATTAGAGTACAAGATATAGGTAAATACAGAATAGGCACTACAATGCAAAAGAAATTAGAAGTTATCTGTTGCATTAACTCACCTTATTAGAATGAACTGGCAAATCACATATAGAGCACAGATGGGGATAACCCTTCGGTAAGAGTCCATGGAAGTCTTCAATATTGCTACTTGGAGGAGCGCCCCTCTTTTTCTCAAAGAGAGATCTCTCTTGTAAGGGGCCAGGACCACGTCCCATTCTCTCATACTCACTGTCAAATTTATGATAGTTATGCGAGGTCTCACCAAAAAAAGAATCATCCCTACACCTTTCTCCATCTCTTAATCTGTCATCTTCATAATCCATTCTGTCATAATAACCAGATTCTTGAGAACGACTTCCATGGTCATAATCAAGCACTGGGTTGAGACTAGGACCACGATCATCAAAACTATCTCTTCTAAAGTGCCTTTTTTCTTCCCAATCATCCCTAGGTACTCTGTATGGTGGCTCCCGTGTAGCAGATCTGCCATCTCTACCATAACTCAATGTAGGGCCTTCTTCAGTTCTCCTCCTTTTAAGTTGTAGAAGGATTTGGGGCAAATTCTCAGGAGTAATCTTGTCCTCTGGATATCGACTCAGTTCATCTAAGTCTCTAGCAGACAGACCAAAGCTGGCCAAAATGTTACTGGCCTGGTCTGCATCTCCACGGTGTTGAGAAGACAAAGGGAGTGGACCTCTACTTCCAATGTTAAATATAGACTGCAAATTATGGGAAGAAGTACTAGCAGAAGACAGTGCACTATGAGCTCCTTGTTGATTCAATGAAGAACTCATTCCAAGATTCATTAAACTAGCAAGGCGTGCAGTACCCTGGTTCATCCTTCCAAGAGATGCTGGCATACTTAAAGACTGGGTAGCAGCAGCAAGAAGGCCTATTCCTGCTGCAGACAGGTCACGCCCATGACCCTGTGAGTCCCTACCGAGAGATGACTGCTGGAATGACTTGGACATTGTAGAACTATCTCTTGTCTAATTTATAGATTTAAAATTTTTTGTTTTAAGATGGCCAAAAAGAAAGCTCAAACTAGAAAACTATGTTAACTTTGCTTCAAAAAAATGGTAACGCCAAGAAAAAGGATCAATAAGGACTGTAGAATCTTCTTCAAGCTGAGAACCAGCAGACAACTCTGTAGAAAAATAAGCAGTTTTAGTCATAAATCCCTTTAAGTAGATGCTGTTTTTTTAAGAAAAAAAACTTATGCATCATGTTGATAAAAAAAAAAAAAAAAACATTTAAGATCTCAAACTTACAAGGAATTTATTACATATCTTAAACAGATTCCAGATGTATGCAGAGGCTGCATAGATATTTAAAAAGTAATTGTTCATGCTAAGGTTTAACTGTTAAAGGGAATCTCTTTGAATTTAAAAACATTTCAATTGAAGGGTTAGATGTCTGAGTACATCAAAATTTCAATAAAAATATAGATGGGTTTCTTCTTTTAGAAGAATAAAAATACACCCTACAATATGATGCTTAAGTTCCAGAAGACTAAAAACAAACAAAAAATAAAGGTCAGCAAGTCAAGATGAATCAGTTGTATTCTGCTTTAGAAAATGAGACCTATTATCACTCTCAGAAAGAACCAAGTAAATTCACAAGTAAATGAAGTGTGTCAAGTACCTAGAATAAGATCTAAGACCAAATACAATAGTTGAGACCTTTATGCAGCCAAAATCAATTTGAGGTGAAGATGGATGTGAAGAAAAATAAGTGACTTCCTACAGTTTAAGGATTTCTGCACAAATTTAAGTCAAATAACTAACTGCCATTTTACTGGCCATCCTGTATCAGGCAGTGCTTGTTTCATTTCTAATCTTAAAAGGTAAGGAGAACTAAGTAACATCAGTATAGAAATAGGAGACCTCCTAAGAAAAACCCAGGTATAGGAAGTATAGGTGATTTAAAGAAGTGAACTCCCCAAGTTAGCATCCACCAGTGCTCAGGGTTACAGCACCTCTAAAGCTCAAAAACTGGTAAAAATGAAAACAAGATCTTGCTTACATAGATTTTTGTAAACTTTATCACAAGAGTAGCCCATCACCTGTAAAATTTAAATTCTGAATATGATTCCCATTCCCCAAGATGTGTTTCTGGATGAACTTATCATTTTACTTGGAAAATGTTAAATAAGAATTTGCAAAATTTTGCACGATTCTCATAAAATATTAGTAAATGATGTACATATTAAGTCCTTGATGAAACAATTTTATAATCACAACAACATACAGAGGTTAAGTATTAAATTGCTTGCTACTGAATTCTATTAGGAGGCATTTCTCAGTTAAGTTTTATAGACTTTTAATCACCCATACACCCAAGTGCTGGTAGCTGAATATATTAAACTTTGTCACGTAAAAACCAGGCAATATTCAACAGTCGTAAGTTTATTATAGGACCAATTTCACCAATGATAGACTAAAGCAAGAAAACAGTAGACGAACACAGTGGTAGAGGGAGTATTTTTTTTTTAAGTTACAGGCAAGACCTAATCAGGTTTTACAAAAAGATGCAACAAAGTTCAAAAGACACAGAAATGCTATCAGAGGTGATTGGAATTACAGAAGTTTTTTTTCCCCCCACAACAAGAAAGATGAATTTGAAAAGACACCAAAGTTCTAGACGTTCTAGTTTAGATGAGATCTACTATGTAAACTATATACGTTTTTAAGATAAGAATAAAAGAGTTAAGTGGACTTCTCTGGATGAGGTTCTTTGAAATGTCTTATAAGTGCCATACAGAATGGCAGTTGAAATGTAAGTTTTACCACTGTTAGGACACTCTAAATTTTCACGTGTACTTTATTTTAAAAATCAAAACCTTTAGTGGGTTTTTTAAAATCAAAACTTCAAGGTATTAACCAAAGTTTTGCCCTTCAAGATAAGTTTTGTTACTAAAAAAGGCAGTTTCTAGAAAAAACGATTCTTTCCTTTAAGAAAATTATATAATGGTATTATGATCATGTAGTTTCTTAATTGATCGTATTTTAAGGAAATGATTGTTAGATCTGAGATCTCTATTACTTTCCTTTGTAACATGAAAATGGTGGATCTGCAAAAAGTAAAGGTTAAGAATAGTAAAGGTAAAAGATAATCAAGACAAAACAGAAAATGGATGTCAGAAAAATGGCAAGACAAACAATGTAAATCCCATTACATCTTATAATTTCTTAAGAATAACAACCTTAGTATTTTTGAGACTCGAGTTTCAATTAAAAGTGCAGCCCCAAACAAGGCACTAAGCAATATTAAAGAAAGTAAGTCAGAGTTTTTATCTTTAAATTTTTTTATTAGAACAACAGAATTCAGAGCAATCAGATGTGACAGCACTGTTGAGAGGGCATTTATGTTCCTTTAGAATACTTGATCAATGGTGAACACAAGATGAACAAGCCATTTTAAGACTCATTTGAGTGAGACTTTAGTAAACACAGTATTGAGAGATTTAAGTCCTTTTATTGTATTTCCCCCCATAACTTAAAAATTACCTTTTCATAAGTATATTATGCTAGAAGAGTTTGAAAAGTTTCGAGATACCTAATCTAGAATTAGTATAAAAATCCACCTTATCTACTTAAAAATCTTTTTACAACTGTTTCTAAATAATCAGCAATACAACAATGCAGAATCTCTCACTTCCAAAAGAAACTACTTCTAACCCCCACCAAATTAGTAAACATTAAAACCAAAACCAAAACAAATCCATAATCAGCTTTCACAAATGGTCTTTCCAATTCTTAATGAACAGGATAAACTAATTTTATAGGGTTCTAAATAACTAACCTGAAACTAAAACCTAATTCATGATATAACTGTAAAATGCTACTAGTTAGCTTCATGTTTAACATCTGAACCAATAGTATCTGTATACATGGTTAAGAAAGTTTCAGATAACAGTCAACCCCACTCCATACCATGCATAGCTATCTGATTTACTTTAGAGGATTTATTTTCTCCAATTAAAAGAAATGGAATACTAAAATTTTCAGAAAGTTATTAAAGCTTAACACACTCAGAAAGCTTATGGAGAAGAGAAGCAAAGTGTGTTCCATTTTTTGAGTTCTTCGTATAAAGATTACCTATTAGTCCTATCAGTCATTCTTCCAGGGGGTTACTTAGCAGGATTTGAGCACAAACAGAACTTAGTTCTTCATAAGATATTGCAGAAAAGCCTTGTTGTAAATTTAAAAAATTTAAAAGCCATGTTTTAGACATATCTATTACTACCATGTGGACCTTTAGCTATCTTCTGAATTGTGTGAAATAACTTCTTTAAAACAACTAATTTTAAGATTGTAGAAATACTCAGAAAAAACACATCAGGTGTACATTATTTTAATCTTTAATCCCATATAAAAGCTTATAAGCAACTAGAAAACAAGTTTCTTATAGCATTTTGCACACATACACATGCTCATGCACACACACAAAAACTTTCAGGTTTTCCAAATGTTTTGTATCAAGGTCAAACACCTTGTGATCTGTTAACTTACTCATGTAAAAATATGCCAAATATGTTCAAAGCAGCAACCATATAGCAACACAATAAAAATATACTATGTCTGTGATAGACGGGATAATTCACTATCAGAAACTTCAAAGAAGCATCTTTTGGAAAGGTAGCAGTTTAATTTTGTCATCAATTGCATTGATTCCTGTGATGAGAACTTTTAAATTAAGACCTGACTCATTAAAGCATAATTATACTTCATTTAACTTTCCTCACTTTATTGTATGATTTATCAATAATTTCCATGTCTAAATATTAATAATTTCTCATTTTAATGCTTATCACTTTACATTTTCCCAACATATTGACTTTTTTTAACGGTGCTAGTATTTGAGGAAGTATTCAATTTTTTACATTGAGCTTGAGTCACTTAAAAACCTTATACCAAGGTGCACCCTGGTGGTTCAGAGGCATAACCCATGTTAAAGCTCAAAGACCTGGGGCCAATGGGAACCACCAAAATGAACAATGCTTCTTCCTCCTGTCACTTGCTTCCTTCCTCTAAAACAATCAAAACCCCTTATTCTGTGTTCTTTAGCGCCCTAATGTCACCTCATTATAGCATTCCTGAGTGACTTGATTTAAAAAAAAAAAAAACCCCACATAAAATGCTAATTAATTTAAATAGCAAATCCCTTAGGAAATAAAGTCCCAGTTCTATTAATTTCAGTTTTGTATATATAAAGCAACGTGTGCCTCATTATACAATAAGACTGAAAAGTATTAATGTTTCAAAGTGCTGCAAGACCTGCTCTTAGGTCCGCTGGTGGGCTCAGGAACCAAGCCAGTAGTTAGGGTATGGACCATGTAAAAATTCAAGGACCCAGGGAAAAACTAACAAAGCAAGCGAATTTTAAAGAAGTGCTTCTTTATCTTCCTTTCAATTCTATACTGCCCCCCGCCCCCCACAAAGGACTATTGATCTTAATCCATTTTATAGATTTAGGATTAACTTCGTCAACTTTTTCATCTTTAGGTTAATGATAAGATTGTGTTACAGAATGCCTTCAGCTGTTAAAGCAAAACCAACAAAAAACCAAAAAATCTCTTCATGTTAATCAGTAAAAGAAATTCCTATTCTGATCAGCAAAGTTTTTCTTTCTAGTTTTCAATTTTTTTACAAGTGACTTTCAATTAGACATTAAATATTTTCAGATTAAAGCAACACAGGAAACTAATTAAGAAAACCCACACTACAGGTTAAGTTAGAAAGTTATTCTATGACTTTTTTTTAAAAAAGGAAAGGTGTAAACAGGCAGAAGAGGAGGAAGCAGCACTTTATTTTATTCACTTGTCCTTCTTTTATTCACTTGTCCTTCCTGGTGGTTATCCCCAGTCCTTGGGATGTTGTGGACTATTATGCTGACCCAGAGGTGGTCCTAATTGCTACTCTATCAGGATGTGCCTTCTGCTTGACAATTTGGACTCCTTATTTGAGCTATAATAGTTTAGTCTCTTCTGTACTTAGAAGTGTAAATAGTGATTTTCCTCTAGGATTTAAGATCTTTCCTTCACTCACTTTATGTTCTACTCTTTGTTTCCACAAACATTTGCATAACTCTTTGATTTGTTATCTGCTGAGATTTGTGAAGTCCAAAATCATGGTTCTATTAAAAAGCAGTTGTGAAACTTTGAGCAGAACTACTTGATGCTTCCATTTATGTGAATAAGAGTATCTACTTCATAAGGTTGTAAAGAGTTAATTAATACACACAAAATCTTAGACCAGTGTCTGAAAAAAAGTAAACATCTAAGATTGAGGAAGAGAAGCTGATTCTAACTAAAACGTACATATCAGATCTCCTTTTTCATTCTCTATTGTCAATCTATCTTTAAATTACCTTCTCATCCTTCAGAAAAAATTTCTTGCATCTCTGGTTCTTCCGCTATACCACACTGGAGATCCTCAGTCCTCCGGCCTTTCAGCTGGTCTCTCTGCATCCACATTCAAAACTTCCACCATATATTTAAACCTGAAGTATTACTCATTTTATACTCTTGGTTCAAAAATCCTACTACTTACCACATGAAGTCCACACTATGGTTTCCAAAGTCTTTCATATACTGGTTGCATCCCACTTCTCTATACCTATTATCCACCACAGGTCAACACCTTATGAGAAAAGTACAGAGATTGCTCAGTACTTGTGAAATGTAATTATTAACTGGAGTATCTCTTATTTCACTTAATGTAACACTAGTAACGTTCATTCCATAGTGCATCCCACACCAGGCACTATATCCAATATATAAACCATCAAAGTTTAAAAACAGAATATTTACAAGACCTTAGATACTTTTTATCTGCCTATTTCTAATATATCCCCCCCTTGTTTGCAGTCTCTTAAATTTTACCAATTATGTATTTCTTTAAAAATGTATTAATTTTACATTTCTGAACTTTATACCAATTTTCTTCTACATATTGTTTTTCCTTACTTTTTAAACTGTTTTATACAAGTCATTCCTGTATTTTCAATATAATGTACTTATCCTGAATGAATATTTAAGTTGTTCAAATACTTGCTATTATCAAAAATGCTACTACAGGGGCATGCTCTTGTGGCTCCAGTAGTTGACACTGGTATGTGAATCACATAAAGCCCAAAGGACCTGGGTTTGAGACCTGGAGCCAGGGCAAAATGCCGCTATGAATATTTCTTGGTGTCTCCTAATGCTTAAGTTTAAAATAACTATGTGATTTTCTGGAATACCACACAAGGATACAAAAAAAGCATTGAAATTGCTGTTTCACATCTTCTCATAGCAAGAATACCTCAATCAAGCATAAGTGTTTGTATTTCTTTGATGTTATTGTTTCAGGTGATCAAATTCATACTTAAAAAACAAAACATAACAAAAAAAAACATATGCTAGCCCGCTCTGGTGGTTTAAATGGTTAAGTCTGCTAGACACGGTCCACATACATCCCCAAGGATCCAGGGTTCAAGGCCCAGGGCAGGGGGGAACAACCAAGATGAAAAACTAAATAAAATCAATAAAGTGCTTCCTCCTCTCTTCTTGCCTGCCTGCCTCCACTAACTTTCATTCCTTAAAAACAACAACATATGGTATAGGTTTTTCTCATATGACTTATTATACGAAAGGAAGATGTTTAATATCCTATTATGTTATCCTATTATGAATTCTTACAAAGGGGAGACAGCAACCACACAAGTCATCTTGAAATTTCAGAAAGTTATACTTCTTCATGAGCTACCTATGACGCACCATATCAAAGATCCTATTTATTTAGATCCTAATACCAACTGATGATCGTCAATATTTGATGCTTCTACTGTGTGTTCACTATGATATTGACAATAGGCATTTTTATTTTTTGGCTATTCTTATCCAACAGTAGTAGCTGCGAAGAACTACTATCCTCCATAGGCACCCTCTTTGTTTTCCTAACTCATTTCTGTCTTGAGATAGATACCAACAATCATGGGCAATTGGGACTCTAAATCAAGCAAGGGTGCTTGAAATATATCATTTTTTACTTTCCAAAAACAAGTATTTTGTATCACTTATCCTTTGAAAGAACTTAAAATTTTTTAAATAAATTTGTAAAGTTTAATAGAAAATTCAAACATAAGTTTTCACTGCTACTTAATGTAGATTTTTATTTATTTCAAAAAATCTTGAGTTTTATTTATACAGTGAACACTGCAGCTTGATATATAACTGACAAATTACATGGAAGCCAACTATATCAAAGCATTCCACTCAGACCTGCCACAGTAATCAATTATATTCAAGTCAGGAAAGATAGTATAAATTTTTTTAAATCATAAAACTTGTATTATAAGTTTAAGTTTATAAAAGATATAAAAGACATTAAGTCAAAGCTAAAGTAACATTTTTTTTTAAAGGAAAAGTGTAGGCAGGAATAAAGGGGAGTAGGCAAGCAGGCAAGGGGAGGAGAAGCATCTTATTATTTTATTTTTATGTAGTTGTTCATTCTGGTTATTCCACCAACCCACCCTAGCATGTGAACCCGGGTCCTTGGGATGTATGTAGACTGTGGTCCCCACAGGAGGCAGACCTAACCAGTACTCTACCAAGGGTGTGGCTTAAAACAATAAATTTAAAATCATTTATAAAAATCTTTTAAAGGCTACAGATCTAAAATTCTCCCAACTCACTGTCTTTTTTCTCTAATCTACTTTTTTAACTCCCCATTTCTAGAATCCTTTATATTAAAGACCCAATGAGCTAAGAATTAGACATCAGAGCACTTTAATGGACACTGTTAACCTTGGAATACCTACAAGTATTAGAAAACTGCGAAACTACACTATCTACAACCCTTCCACAACAGCATCAAAGAACCGTGCATTGTCAACTCCAAAAATTAAGTCATTTACTTATAACTCATTGCCACAAGTGTGTGGCCATTACTATTACCAAATTCTTTTAGATCATTCTTGAGTCAATGGTTATTCCTGTTTGTCTACACATAATACAGTATCTCACACAATCACTGGTTTTTGTCATTTCTGAATTCTCTGCACATGACTCATGCTAGCTCACTTATATCTTAATTACCCTCATAAATACAGGAGATTTTAAATGTAAAATTCTGTTTCCTTAAGCAGTTTTAGCATTTATAAAAAAATGTTTCACTTTCCTCCTTCCATTATTAAAGTAAAATTTCTTGTGGAAATTTCAGAAAAAAGAAACAAATTACTCATAAGGTCAACGTCGAGTTAACACTTTTTGATATACCTCTATTTTTATACTTGCTTGCACATCCCTTTTTAAAACTGTCTAATTTGGCATCAGGTTTTATTTTCTTTCCAATCAACACCATCGTTTTCATTGGTTTAAACAGATACATAGATTTTCATCCCATGACCACACTATAGCTGTTCAAGTGTTGAATCTTTGATTTTTAATATATTTAATAACCGAGATTAACTTTTATGCACACAAATCTTTGACACAAAATTCCTGTAGAGTCCTTTACCTTTAATAAGACTATTCTAACTGGAAGAGTCTGAATCAATTATCCAATCGAGCTGCAGTGTTCTAGCACACTGTAAGCAATGCCACTATTAACTATATAACTACCTCCCTGGGCTTTAATCTTCTCTAACATTAGAGATTTGAACTATCACATTTTATTTAAAAAACTATGGAAGATATTTTCCTTGCACTTCTCAACTGCTAAAATGTGTTTAGCCACCATTAACGGATGTGTAATATTTAGTGTTTACAGTTCCCTGAGAGTATTAATAAAATTAGTATGTTTAAAGAATCCCTTAACATAATGTTCAGATCCTGGATGGTTACATTCTTCCTAATTAGTTCAAAATGCTATTTAAAAGCAAGTCCACTTACACACAGTTAAAAACTGAGAGGTATAAAAATGATAACGTGTCAGGCCCTGGTGGAGCAGCGGTTAGACCAATCACCTCCAAAGGAGCGCAGGTTCCATACCCCTGGGTTCAGTTCCCAACCCGGGGTGAAACAACCAAATAAAAATAAATGAAATGCTTCTCTTCTCTCTTCCTGCCTGCCTACTCAGCTTCATTCCTGCCTGAATCTTTGTTTAAAAAAAAAAAAAAAAAAAAGATAAAAGCGAAAACTTCCTCTGGATAAAGTATACCCTAATGTTACATGTATATAAAGTGCGAAGAAATGCAAATTTCAAGCACTTCAACACCAACATCTTCTGGCTAACAATCTTTTCCAAATCTTATTACATAAGGAACTAGAAAAATCATTTAGTACTTCAATTGTTTTAATGGCAAGTTGGCAGAAACATTTCACTAAGTGGGTAAGGCATATACACAGCGTTATTGCCATACACACAAAAAAATCTGTCTTCCTTTATGTCGATATCGTGTAGATGATTGAGCGACTGAGGATTTAAAAGCAATTTTTTATTATGAACTTTACAAAAATAGCCTAAACTGTAATTTCTGGCCTCATAGTCAACTGTTTAAATTTAACTTGAGGGGGTGGGGTGGGGTGTTATGGACTCTTTAAAAAATCTTCAGGCAAGATGAGCTGAACACGCAGAACGCAGCATCAGTTCCAAATCGCATGAGTACCGCCGGGGAATCAACGACTCACATTACTCCAGTGCGCTTGAAAACACTAGAAATTTCGGAACCGCCATAACCGTTCTAGAAACATCTGACTGGAAAACTGTAACTGACGCAACAGTAACATTCCACAGAAGGGGAAAAACCCCGAATTAGGTATATGCCGCCAAGGTAAATGACGACAGTCCCCGTAGAACACAGAACAGCGCTAGCAATGCACAGAACGATGCGGCGACTACACCACGGTACTCCAAACCCTTTGTCTGGAAACCGGAAGGTCCCGCACCATACATTCCTCTCTAAAGGAACCTAGTCTGATATCTTGCTAACGAGAAAAGGAATGTGAGGCAATTCTCTACACCAGAACAAAGATCCTGCAAAGGGCTTTATTCACCACGCAGTATTAAAAACGTTAACGTTTCTTTATTCGGCCATTTTCACGCGATGGCGGCAGGGGTGAGGACGAGTTGTGGGGGAGGTCCGACTAAAATCGAGCGCGCATGTGTGGGGGCGAGGGACCAGGGAGGCTTAGGGGGCGCTCTGAAGTGACGGGTGAGGAGCAGCGCGAAGGCCACGGCACCGAGAAAAGTCGATCAAACGGCTTTTCGGGGGCTGTGAAATCCTCCATTTTGGGGCACATTTCCAGGCGCCATGGGGGAAAAAAACACAAGCCAACACGTATCTGGGACAGGCACTATGCGAGGATCGCGCTAGCTTCACTGCCCTTCCCAAACGGCTTGCCCCCTGACGGCCAGTAGGTCCCTCAGGCCTTCAGCGCTCCTCCCTTCTCAGAGCTGCAGTCCGCGTGTAACGGGCTCTTCGTCCCGCCCCCGCCCACAACAAACCCAGGGCGCGGGGAGTTCCGCCGATTGGCGGCCCTAGACGACCCCCGACACCGCGCCGTACCCCGGGACCTCGGCTGGTCGCATGAGTCCCTCTGGGACCGCTCACCTCAGCCACCCGAGGAGGCTGGTTGCGCCGCCACTGCGCTCCTAACATGGCGGCCGCCGATCAGGCGGCTCACATACGCAGCGCGGAGGGAGGCAGAGCGGCGAGCAGGAGCGAGCTAGAAAGGCGCGCCGCCAGCGCCCCACAACCCCCGCCGCCGCCTCCAGCCGGTGGACCCGGAAAGACCCCCGCCAGCCCACCCCGACTCTTACCCGCTTCACGCCTACCTTAAGGAAAGGGAGAGGGGAAAGGAGAGGTACCTCTCTCCTAGCGAGCGGGACGCGGAGGCTCCCACAATTCCCCGCAGCAACGGCGCTGGTAAGAGGTGGCAGCAGTGGCTGCAACCCAAGAACAAACCCACTCTCGCGAGAAGCTCGCTCCCACCCCCCTTCGGGTCCCGGGTCTCCGCGAGCTTCGCCCCTCCCACTCCGAAGCGCGCGCACGTTTCTCTCGCCCTCGGCGGCGGTCGTTGTTCTCTAAGCTAGGATCCCGGCTGTTGGCGGGAATTGGAGATAGCTGTCACCCATGAGTTCGAGTCCCATTCCCCCGAAAGATGGTTTACCAACCCCTGAATTGCAAAATACTTAAGATATATATTAAGAGTTCCTTGACTTAGACCCGATTCCTATCCTATTCTCCGATAATCTGCCGAGGAATCAGAAGCGCCAGGAAGAGGGAAAGCGATGCCATTTTGGCTGGTTTTTAACCTCAGGAATTCCAAACTGAAGCGTCTTTAAGACGGGAGATAAGGAACTCATTCCATTGAGAAGACCCATCATTTGGGGAATTTGTAATACATTCTAGAGACCAATACAACTTCCCGAGATGCAAATGAATAGCACGAGTGAAATTACTGAGGTGGATTTTGAAAAACTATATAAAGTTGGAAGAAAGAATCATTTCCCCGGAGTTTCAAATTTAACTGCAGAAGGACAATTAAATTTTCACTTGAAACTTGAGGTAAATTAAGTTTACCGGAATACAAGTCCCGATTAATAGCACTCAAATCTTAAATATGCTGAATCAGATTTGCATCTTTGAAAAGCCATTCTGGTTCCACTGTGAAAGACCCTAGAAAAGGACAAGATGCCCACCCCCCAAAAAACAGTCAATTCCAGAACAAATACTGTTAGTTTGACTGCATATGGAGGATTATCTAGTGACTTCCATGGATGAATGACAAGTCCATGATTAGCAGTGCTATTAAGGACACTGGATGAACACCCTGGAGGAGCAGGGGTTGGGCTCTGTTCAAATACATCCCAAGGTCCCAGGTTCACATCCTGAGGCCGTTGGGAACAGCCAAAGATGAACTAAATAAGTCTCTTCATGCCTGCACCTTAAAAAAAAAAGAGGGACAGAGCTAGAGTGCGAGCGAGACACTGTAATAGGGAACCTAGGGAAGCAATAAGCTGTTTGGCAAGTGGTATGAGACTTGAGCACAGGGGAACAGGGTGTGGGCTACTGACAGATTTAAGGATATAAATGAAGCAACAGGAGACAAGCAAATGGAATAAGGGCTTTAGGATTAAACCTTAAGAGACTAATTAGGTAACGTTAAATGGAAGGAAAAAAAAAACTAGGGATGGGGGAAGAAGCAAAAAAGAGGAATATATGTAGATGGAGATGCAGGGAGACAAACTGTTGTTTTAAAAGCTAAAATACTTTAAGGACAAAATTATCAACAGGTGGAGACAAGGACTTAAAACATATACAGGTGCACACTGGTGGCTCAGGTGTTAAACCACGTCTGAGACACAGTCCACATGCAGCCCAAGAACCTGTGTTTGCAGCTCCAGGCACTGAGAGCAACTAAGGTGAACTGCATTCTTCCCACTTTAAGAAAACAAACATCTGCAAGGATGGCATTTTTAACATTTTGTTGCTTGTGGTTAGATGGGAAAATAAGTCAGAGTGGAAGTGGTAAGTGAAAAGGAGTACGGGAACTGCCCAATTCAGAAAAGGCTTGGCTTCGGAGACTAAAGAAAGCAGAGTGGAAGGAATCTTGACTCGACTGTGGGAGACTTATACATAATGAAAATGTTGGCAGAAGGGGACTTAAGAAAGGATTGGTTGAAAGAAAGAGGGACGGGACAATTTCATAAAACATGTGAGTTAAACAATGGTTTGAAGAAAGGCGACATGCTTTTACAGGCAGTATGAAGAGGATGGTGCTGAGATTTCACTAGGTTTGAAGACAGGGTAATTGGTCAGGTGACTTCAATTTCCTGTGACGCAGTCATCTGTTCAGAGGGCTGGAGTTCCATGAGAGGGAATTTTAAAAATAGCTACTCTAAGAAATGGGCTGTAATCACATCTGGTAGGTTTTCCACAGGCTTTAAGAAGGCATTTGGTAGAATTTATCAAGGGCTGGGGCTCCCCTGAAGAACTGATGGTTTAAGCCCACTGGATAATTTTGGAATAAAATTGCGGGAGTCCTGGTCAGGGACGAAATTCAGACACTTTCTAAGTCTTTCTTCCACTTGAATCCAGATCTACTTTCTGCTCTGAAACTGATTCCAGCTGAACCTGGCTAAGATTTTCCATTGAATGAAACCAAGAGTCTCTGACATTCTGGAGACAAAAACATAAATTCATCTTAGTTTGGATATGCACTTACCCATGCTTTTGTATAAAGCTATAATGCCATCTGGTGATCATGCAGAGAAGAAAAGTCAAATTCTTCCTATTGAGTAATTGTTGATTGAGAATATGCTTAGTGGCTCCTTAGCAAAAAGGATACCTTGGATATCAGAAATGGATAAGCAACTCATGGAAGTTAAAACTTTTATCTTAAAAAAAAAAAAAAAAAGATACCTTAGAAATCAGTTAACTCAAGATTTTACTCATCAAATGCCTAGTTCAGGAATGACCTATACAAGGGTGGGGATACAATAAGACAATCAACAGTTCTGAAATCTTGGTCTGATGAAAATGAATGAGTCTAGCCTCAAGGCAGGCCTGGCTGTGAACACAGATGGATCAGGGAATGAGTATAATATGCACTAGGGGTGGTAAAGAATGAGACCACAAAAGAACCTCAGACTTTGCGAAGATGAGTAGGCAGCAGAAAGGAAGAAAGGAAGCTTTTTTAAAAAAAATGTAGATTTCATCTCAGTTGTTCCCTCCACAACTCCCTGGCCTGGGCTCAGGATCTAAACCTAGGTTCTTGAGATGTGAACTGTATTCAGCCAGAGGCAGTGACCCAAATCTTACTCCATCAGTGTGTGCCACTGCTACTCCACCAGGGTGCTTCCTAAGTATTTTCTATATATAAACATATTGTAAATATATACTGTTTACATGCTTGTGGTGAATTTAAAATGTCCACAATTTCCTTGCCATTCTTTTCATGAATAGTAATCAATAACCACCCAGTTGTACCCAATCGACCCACAAGACATTTTTTTAAAAGGAAAGGTACAGGCAGGAATGAAGGCAAGTAGGCAGGCATGCAAGCATGGAAGCAGCACATTTTTATTTAGTTGTCCACCCCCACCCCAGGACTCTATTTGAACAAAGGGGACCTAATTGCTGCTCCATCAGGGGCACTGAAACACGAGTTTTATGGTGGCTTATTAGGCAGTAATACAGTTCTTGTTTTACTTCTTTCTTGGATGTCTTCCAATAAGGATGCCTAGTATTACAGAGAAGGGACAAAATTGATTTAGCAAGTAAATGTTCACCAGTGGATAAACTTAAGCATCTCCCTTTTTGCTATTCAAAGGAGTGCTATGAAAAACCTCTTGCACGTTACTACACACAAATAAACTCCCTGTATCTAGAGCTATACTGTCCAAGTCATAAGCTACATCCACTTTCTCGAATTTATATACGTTTATCTGTAACTGCATGAATTATACAGTGCTGTTCTAGAGCAGGGTTAGTAAAGGTTATATAAATTTACTCTGAACAAATGAATGCCTGCTACACCATTCCTTTAACTTATTAAAATCTACCTGACTGTCAGAAAGTAGAATCTCATCTATGCATTTTATTTGTACTAACTAGGATTAAGTATCACCTTTTAACTGTCAGCATCTTTTGCTCATTTATTAGACAGCTGAGCTTTTTTATTTACAAGAAAGTATTAACAATTAACCCTTGGTAAACATTTACTAGTTTTTCATTAATGTTTTTCTACCCAGAATTTTAAAAATCCTGTTCCTTTTAACTTAGGTGAAGTCACTACATGGTTATTAAAAAGGGAAAGAAAATCATGCTTCCGTGTTATTCTATTTCAAGGACTACTTCTAGACAATCTCTTCCATTAATTTAATGTATTCAGTTGCCAGCACCATCATTTTTTTCTGTAAAAAACCTGGTGTAGGGTTAATTCCCTTTTATGAGTTTACACATGGACATCCCTATTTCCCCATAAAGGTTCTGTCAAGTTTCAAAAATAATCCTGTTTTCAAGATTTTAAAAATAAACTTTTCTTTAGAACTTATTTTCCCCCTGACTTTCATTGCCTGCACCTTAGCAACCTAAGATATAAGGGGGCATTTGAGAACTCTTTATGGTGAGATTTCTCAGACTTACTATATAAGTTCATTTGTGTCAGCATTTTAGTGTTTTCTTCATATGCAACATGCATGTCTCCTTATTTTCAGCTTACTGGTATTTTCTCTCCAATTCATCTTTCAAACTGATTACTTGCTACACTACTTCAACTAACTATAGTATTTTGCCATGTATAATGCACATCCGTTTTTTGGCCCAGACTTTCAGGAAAAAAGTAGCTATGTTTTACCTGAAAAGATGGTTGCTAAGTACAATAGATCCCTTATTAAATTCTTAAAATTCTAGCCCTTTCATTTTAATTAAATTTTTTTTATTTATTAAAATTTAAAATTTTTGTCTAAGTATTTTGTATTTCATTGTTTTTTTGTATTTTATCACTTTTGAACATATTATATAGCACAAGAACTTTTATATAACTTATAAAAGAATTAAAAACATTCATATAGTTGCAGAATTAGCACTACATCCATGTACAATGTGCATTATTTTCCCTTACAAATTTGGGCCAATAAAGCACACATTACACACAGCAAAATACAGTATCTTCAGTTGACACACAGTATTTCCAAGTAAACTTACAAATTATAAGGTGATTTTTAATTTCACCGTGTCCATCCATTTTGCTTTTGATTGTTTTTAATAGTACCCTTGCACAAGGCATTTCTTAAATATGCATACTTCTAGAAGATTGTTTACTTTAATTGAATTTTTATAATTTTTAGAGACCAATTGTATCTACCCTATTAATTTTAATCCACACCCCAGTTTCTCAAGGTTTTTGTGGGAAGAAAATAAAATTTATCTACAAAGTGCAAAAAAGATACTGTATAACTAACTACTCAGCACATCAAACTACAGTGGGGTTTCATAGGCTTTTCCAATGCTTTTCATTTCATATGCATGTTTATGTGCAAAATGACATTCTACTGAAATTGCATGAATTTATCCTGAAAATTCACAGAAAGTTTCTGGCAGAGTGAAGTTTTCATCTCAAAGAAAATCTTTATCCTTCTCGTAAGTTTTTCACACCAGCCTCCTGATGCTTTAAAATTCCCAATTCTAAATTTATGAATGGGCTTCTTTTGCCTTACATTTTAACATTTCACTGTGACTGGCAGTACTTTGGATCCAGCATCCCTGACAAATTGAGCAACAGCATTGGCTACTTGGGGATATCTTCCTCTTTAGTTAAAGACTGTTGAAGATTTACAAGCAAAAATCAAATTGCATTGTTTATGCCACCAACTGATTTTTGTTTCCTTGATATCAAATTTTCTGGATGCTGCTCAATTTCCATTTTCTTCGACAAATATCATCACCTTTCTTTTTGTTGTTGCACAGTCAACTCTTCTTGCTGCCATAGCTGTTATCTTTGATGTATAGGTGATACAGAAAGTTTTGGAAATACATACATCAGGGATAGACAATACTGAAGAATTTCATGAGGCAATCTATCACGCATTTATCTGAATTCTGTTAGTCTAACAATGATCCAGATAAAGGTCAAATATTTTCAATTTCCTACATAAGTAACTGTTAAGGGATTAAAATAATTTTAAGAATAAGGGATCTATGGTAGTTAGCAACCATCTTTTCAGGTAAAATTTAGCTACTTTTGAATAAGCCACACCAGATTTCCAGGGACATTAAATGGCCAAAAAAGTACAGCTCAGGCACACCCAGTAGAATAGCAATTAGGTCAATCACCTCTGAAGAATCGTGGGCCACATATCCCTGGGTTCAAGTCCTGGACTGGGGGTGGGTGCAGGGGTGATGAAAAACCAGGGTGAACAACTAAATAAAAATGAAAAGCCTCTTGCGCCTTGCCTACCTTTCCTTCAAAAAAGTGGCTTAGACTTGAATAAATACAGTATATATGTAAGATGGGAGTCACTCAAAAGAGATCAGAAGGACACAGCGAGTAAGCAAGCTGGAGATTAGCGGGGAACAGAGAATGAAGCCAACCAAGGGAGGTTAAGACTCGACTGGGTTGTTTTAGGAGTAGGGTGCTTAAGCTTGAAAACCACAAGGCGGGAAGGAGTACTGGGCTGGGGTGTCAGTTGATTATTGGAGTTGGTTCTTGCTGGGGCCGACTTTGGCTGTTATATAGATAAGGTTACTGCAAGCTTATCTTGTTTTCTTGAGCCACGAGATGGGGGGTAGGGTGGAGTGGATTTTTTACTGGGACTTTTTATACTGCTGTCTGGGTCAAGATGTACTTGTTGCATCCTGTCAATATGTATTCTTGCAATAATCTAGGAATGACTGTTCAGTGTTGTATATCTATTGAAGTTTTTTATGTCCCTAATTTTGCCAGTATATTCCACTATATACACAAAACTAAAAAGGGATTCCACTGCCACTCCCATCCTCTAAAAATATAAATCTTGATATTTTTAAATGTGTAGCAATTCTTTTTCTGACCTCCACTCAACCTAAAGTTTAGTAGGGCAAGCATTGAATAATTTAATGCAATATGATTCACACTCTCTAGAACAAGACTGAAATCTGGGATGGATGATGCATTAAGGCCATCCCGGACGGTTTCCACCAGGAAACACACATCCCTCTCCTTAAAATTGGTTTGTCCCAGCCACCTGAGTCACCAGGACTCACAGAGGACCTCTTTGAAAGAAACACTGAGAGCAAACAAGGAAGCCTCAAGCTATAGAGTAGCCAAAATGGTGATGGTCTGAAACAACCTATTGACTTTTAGAGGCATAAGAGACTAGAAAGACACTCATTTAAGTACCTGAAGGTGCACTGTGGTGGCTTAGCATTACCAAGACCCAGGTTCATGACTTGGGGCTGGGCCTGGGGCTGGGGCTGGGGGAACAAAAATGAACAAGTAAATGTTTCTTCCTCCTCTCGTCCTGCCTCATCTTTCCCGGGACTGGGGGGCTGGGGGTAAGTACCTGAAAGATGCTAATCTAAATGAGGTTGATAATTGAAGAGTATATGACAATTAGGAGACTAAGGGGCACTACATATGAAAGCCCCAAACTAAACACTAGCTTATCAGCTAGATCTATGGAGCATCAACAGTAGCTCTTACACCCACTGACTTTGTGACCTTGGGCAAATAGTATGCACTTTGTAAAGCTGATACATGGATTAAGACATGTATAGAATGAATTTTGCAGTTCTAGCACATGGTAAACATTCAGTACATGTCAGTATTCTATGGTGCCACATATCCAGCAGACTGTTTACATGACTACCATAAAATGACAGCCAGATTCAAGGATTATTCATCTTATTAGAGCCCCAGAGTAAATGATGTTAAAGTTACCCATTTATTTAAATAAAGTTATGTTTTATCCAGGCACCCACTTTTCAGGGCTTTAACTGCTAGTAAGAGAGATTCTAAAAGTTCTAATTATACACAAATATGTTTCACGAATTTTCATAACTATAGAGGAACAAATCCACTGTTTTAATTAATACTTTTTGAGCTAAATTTAGATTCAAATAGTGTACTTTAGGATCCACTAGCGAATTATCTGGCAATCTGTCACCTTTTTTCACATTAAAAACATTTTTTAAAGAACAAAACAGTAGGCTATTATATGCCTATGGTCTTAGTCTATTTTGGTACATCATGACACATATTTACGCACTGAGGCTCTTTAGTCAGCTGTCGAGATTTTCAAAGGACACTTACATGGCTTCTGTGTTTAGCTCTGTGTAACACACAGTGCAGTAACATTTAATGGGTGCTCAGCCAGGAAAGGTGGCTTGTCTTCAGAAGAGTTCCTAAGCTGATGTCTTAAAGTAGACAAGACAGAGAAGATGCAACCAGAAGATGGATATGGAAGTGGCATGCAGAGTCCTAGTAAGTCTTATCATGGACCGAAAGAAAAGGGCTGGACCGTTTAAGACCCGACCACTGATGTTAAATTTAACATAATCTGTGTTCTGTTCATCATGTATACCTAGTGTCTGGCATATAGTTGTTAATAAAGAGCAAACTCATAAAAAGGGTATGAGTTAAATGACTGGTCTTTTGTCAAAATGACTAGTTCACGGTCTTTTCCTCTATCCAATCCTGGAGCTATGCACAAATGAAAGAGATGTTAAGAGTTGTGAGGAATTAAGTAAGACAACACAAAGAGTTCCCTGAAGGAACAATTATGAGTGGGTCTTATTATAAAAGAAATGAAAACCTAGTGTAGAAAAAGGGTGAGTAGAGGAACCATGAGTTCTGCCCTTCCTCCTTCCCATTCATTACCTCATACCCAACCCATCACTGACTAGGTTGGCAGGCATACAGCATCCATACTTAGTCCCTGTAATTCTCTAGTAAATTATAACTGAGGGGAAGACTATTATACAGAGGCTCTGTGCCTGGAGGGCATCTCCACTCTCCAACTATAAAGGGGCCTGAGCTTGGCGCCTCCCATCTACCAGAAGCTGATACCGCCACATCCTCTGTGAGCTCAGAGGGTAAAAATAATCGGTCATCTGATAACTACAGCATCTGCTATGAAAGAGGCTCAATCGCTTAGATGATAGGAATTAAGAGACCACAGAATAGAATGTGTTGAATATTACAAATGAAATGTTTCTAGATTATAGAGGGTAATGAACTAAGGATTCTGGTTACCATATACATATTTTATTATGTATCTGACAGAGCTTACAAGCAACAACACCTCACTATCAAGAGCATATCGAGTGCCCAGATCTTGGTTCTTTGTAACAATCTTCAGTGATGAAGGAGGACACAAGAGCCAATTGAAAGAGCTCTTGAAATGGCCAAAATTGGAACACTTTGAACTTACTTCTCAAAGTATGTAGTAAATATCCACGATTCCATAATGGTATAAATAAATTGAATGAATAAGTGGAGAATTAGCAAATTTCTTTCTCAAGAATGCCAAGTACTCATATATATATTCTACCCTTCTTGTATGTGTGAGCTGCACACAATAACTTCATTCCAAAGAATATATAGTATTGGGAAGGGGATTTAATTTTATAGTGGAGAAAACTGGCAAATAATCCCCCAAACAGGTGATCAAGGTTAACAAACAGTTGTAAGTCATGTTGGTAGTAGCTAACCTTGGTGTATGATAAAAAAAGGTACTTTACCTCTATAGTATTCCTTTAAGACATTCCTTAAGCCCAGCCTAATCATGAGAAAAACAATGTTAAATGAGGGAATTTCAAAATACCTGACTCAAAACTAAGTCATCAAACATGCAAGTCTAAAAGGCTATCGCTCCATGAGAAGCTGAAGGAGACATAAAACAGAATAGCCTCAATGGGATCCTTGGACAAAGGACATAGGTAAAAACTAGATCAAGTAAATAGGAAGTCTGAATAAAATATAAACTTCAGTTAATAAGGTATCGATGCTATGTCATTATGACAAATATATAATAAGGTTAATATCAGGGAAAACTGGGTACAGGGTATATGGGAATTCTTTGTATTATCTTCACAACTTTCCTATAAATCAAAAACTACTCTAAAATTCCAAAGTCTGCTTTCGCAACACTTTTTCAGGAAAGTCCCTTAAGTAATACAGAAGGTTCCCACAACCCAAAGGGTCTTTACTGGAGAACAAGAGCGCTTCTGAACCAGGTCTTAAGATACCAAACTGACAGAAATATGATCCCTCAGGCTGGCTCATTAAAAGTGTTCCTCAGAAGCAAGAGGAAGATGTTGCTAAGCAGATATTCCAAAACTTGTTAATTCGTTGAAGAGAATATTGACAGGCCCATTAGCTGGAGCTGCTCATAAAGCCCTAATTAAGCATCAAGATTCACAGAAGTCACTGTCACTCTTTTTAAGTTCTTAATTAGCTGCTGTTCTTACCAGGTTGTTTTCCTTTGTGTGAAGAATTCCTAGGCATGGAGCCACCTGTTTTCTCCTTTGGGGCCTGAAGAATTTATTCCTTTGGGTTTTATTTTCCTGATTAAAATTTGATGCAAAAATGTATTGCACAAGTTCAGATAAAGTTTATTTCAACACTGAAAGGGAAATAAATTAACAGGTGCCAGGTATAGCCCTCAATACTTGGAGCCCCCTGTTTTCCACCCATTAAGATAGGCTACAGATTCTAAAACTTAAATAATCAAGAGGGGCATTTGTGTTTACTGTTACCTATCACAGGGGGTGGCAGCTTGGTTATTTTAGAGACCAGTACCTTGCCAGTCCAACTCTTTTCCATTGCAGCATAAGGAAATAAAGTGAAGAATAAATAAAAAGCTACTTTGAAATCTTTGACTTCGTCCTCCTAGAATCACCAGGAAATAATATCAACAGGGAGTTGCAGGTTACTAATTAATTTTCACTTTATCAAGTATGAAATCCCATCAAATTCTTTTAATGTGCATGATTAAGTCATTGAAACCTCTTGGGGGTATTGAGCACAGGCACAAACACCAAATGAATTACCTCTATTTAAGTAACAACAGAAGGTCTCTTCTCTGCACCTGGGGCGCCTTTATGGCATGGTTAGGAAGTCAATCTGTATGCTCAGGGGAACCTGATCTCAGATTTTCAACCTTACTTAGTTATGATAGTTTTTCCTCTTCCTTAGGTATTATTTCTGTGTCACAACCTAGGACTGAAGTTGTGATCAGGCTCTGCTGAAAAAAGACTGCTATTCTTTCTGAGGACCTCTCCTTTAGGTATACATTAAAAATGGAGAAACCACCGATCAAAACAACACAAGCTAAAAGTACATATGACCCCCCCAAAATAAGAAATAAGGACTATTCTACTGGATAATTTTCTAGTCACCTTGGTCCTCTAAAAGAAATAGTTCAAAGTTGTATAGTAAAGGTAAAAGTATCAACATGGAACTTTCCAGGGTGACATGTTGGGACTGGCCTTGATTTGTTGCTAATAAGCATTCAACTCCTAAGGTTTCAATTTCATTCTCTAGTGCAGGGTTTAGCAAATTAGCCTCTTGGCCAAGTCTGCCCTGCCAACTATTGGTGAAAGACCTTCAAGCTTAAAGTGATTGGGGCGGGGGGGAGGGGCGGATTTTTATGACATTTAAATTTT
This sequence comes from Solenodon paradoxus, assembly GCA_004363575.1. NCBI lineage: Eukaryota > Metazoa > Chordata > Mammalia > Eulipotyphla > Solenodontidae > Solenodon > Solenodon paradoxus. Next base: position 17,299 of record RJWH01003727.1, on the reverse strand, counting down.
ATAAAATTTCAATATCCATAATAAATTGTTTTTTAAAACAAACATACTGGCAGGAATGAAGGTGAAAAAGGCAGGCAGGGAACTAAGTCACCAGGACATGTATCCACACTAAAGTCTATTGGAACAAAATGTCTAAGGCTGTTTTCACCAGACAACTCCAATAGTTGACATACTGCATGAAATATTATCTACCCCTTTACAGGAAATGTGCTAGCCCCTGCTCTAGCACAGCAGTGTAAAGTAAGCTATCCAACATGACAGTTAGTCTCAAATGGTGAAATGGATTTTCATTTGTCAATTTAAATGGGCCCATGTATTGCACAAAAGAACTCTAGAAAATGAGGGTTTAAGTCTTGGACTCTAGATTTTGAAATACTCTTTTCTAAAATCCTGGTACTCTTCATAATTTTTTAGAACATGTTATATTTTCCATCTATAAAGAAAACCTCATTTCTCCTGTATTTTTCCTTTACTCTCATACTATCACCACATTCACATTTCTGATACCAGATGTGGGAAGGTTTCCCCCACACGAAGCAACTGTGTCACCAGTGGAGTGTCCTACAATGTAACTCAATTCTGACACTACTATCAGATCCCATAGGTTAAGAGCACAGTCTGTGAGGCTGTACTGCACCTTCTCCACTTCAGAGGCTAATCACAAGCCTAGGCTGTGATCAGTGATTTGAGATTGTGTACAGATTGAGGTTCCTATAAGTCCCTCAAGTTCAGTTGCGAGAATAACTCACAGAACTCAAGAAAATACTGTTTATCAGTTTATTATAAAAGGCATGAAAAATACAGAAACATCCAGATGGAAGAGATACATGAATAGGGCAAGTGGGCATCAAGCTTCCACGCCTCCTGTAAGGATGTAGCTTCCCCCACCCAGGACCTCAGCATGTTCACCAGCCTAGAAATTTTCTGAACCCCATCTACTGGGATTTTTACGGAGGCTTCAACACATAAGCATCATCAGTTATTAACTCCATTCCTGGCCCCTCTCCCCTCTCTGAGAATAGGGGCCAAAGTTAAAAATGTCAAACTTCCAACCACTCTCTTTCTGGAGATCAGCCCTCATTAGAACAAGACATTCTATCACCTATATAATTTCGGAAAGATTTTAAGAGCTCTGTGCCAGGAACTGGGAACAGAGATTACAATTTCCTATTAATCCACACCACTCGTCTAAAGTGAAGCAAGACAATTAGGATCTACACGACAAAGGACTACATACATTACATGTGTCACAGAAGGCTGCCAGATATCTGCAGTCCTGCTAGAGGCAGGTTTCTCTTCTCAGGTGAAGGCATCTAGGATTCAAAGAGGAAAGGAATGACAGGCTCCCCCCTTGTAGAGGGTTCTTTTCTGCAACAACTGTCTGCACCCAGTCTAGGACTAACTCCACAGGAGAAGTTATTCCACTCTCAGAGGTGCAAAATGCTGCCCCGCAGGTACTCAGCCACAACACCAAAACAGTGTTTGGAGCCAGACCCCAATAAAGGCAGCACTTGCTCTTCCAACAGTGTAACACCATCTGAGGCATCGCAATAGCCTAGATAGCTGACAACCGTTGGATAACTCTGGAAACAGATTCATTTAAGATATGCAGCTACCCCCAGACAGAAGTCCTGGATATAGGGATCCCCATGAATTGAAGTGTTGATTGCAAAACAGAAGCCTGGAGGTACTAACTACAGACTCTGTTGTCAAAGCCTTTAAACAAAGGGGAAAAAGGAATCCCTTCCCCATACCTTTAGTCATTTAATCCAGCCTTCAGGGAGTTTCCCCACCATGTGCTGGGCACGGTGCTTGGGGTCTAGCAGTGAAGGAGGTAAGATCTTTTCTAATCTCAAAGAAAAGATTAAAGAGGCCTTCAAACTATAACCAACCAAATCCTACCCAGCTTTTCACTTCTGGGAGGCCAAATATGTTGAAGGCAAATATAGATTTTTGCCTCCCAAATGTTTCCTGATGGACACCAACTAACAAACAGGTCTGGCATAGAAGAGGCAGTCAACGTTGGAATGAACAGGAACATTTACCTGGAAGTGCCATGCAGATTATCCACCTGCACTCATTTCCTCTTCAGGAGGGCCAAGGATGCCCTACTTTCAAGGCACCCTAAAAAGAAAAGAGTTCATTCACTGTGCAATGCCCCAGACTATAATAATAGCAGTTTCCAAGGCTTCTTTTTGGTAGAGATGGAAATAGAATGCTATCTGCCATTTATAATTTTCCACATTTTTTATATCAGGAATGACTTTTGCTATTTATTGCCTATGATTACCATTTCTAAGCCCCCTAACTATCACTAGTCTTAAGCCCTATATGCAAAGATTCGCTGATTACTCACACTGAGCACTCATCAATAAGTCAAGAGAATCTTTTTCAAGGAAAGCCAATTGACAGAACAAAGCTAGCCTTGATAAGTAACTCCCCTTCCTCCCTCCCAACAGCCTCAACAGTTCTTCCTCTGTAAGTGAGGATGTCACTTTTCACAAAAGCAGCAACTAAGTCAGCTTTATTGGACAATCTCCAGCATCACCCCAAGTGATAAGCATTTGCCTAGAACTGAGAAGCATCTCTTCTCAGAAAATTAGCATTCCAAAACAGTCACTACAAAGGGGACTCAATATTTACTGCTGTAAAGGAGCAACAATTCTGTTCACCCCTGAAAATCAGTAAGAAACACAAATATACTGTCCACGTAGAGCAGACATGAGAATGGTTGTGGCTAGGTCTACTGGCTACAGGCCCACAATCAAATGCTATCTTTATGTTTTATTAAATAGAGAAAAATACCCATAATTTTAAAGAAAATTCCCACTAACATTCTCACAGATAACTACAGCTATGAAATCCCTCTTCAAAGGTATCATCCTGACCAGTCTGTGTAATGGGGATGGGGGAGCCAAGTATTTTTGATGTGAGTGAGGAGACAGAGACAACATTGGGTCTAGGTCTGTCCAGAAAGTATTCGTGGAGAGCCACTTGTTTAGGACCACACAGCAAGTTTATTAAAAACATTAACAGCGAGTTTAAGCTCCATATGGGCCGGGAAATTTACATCAAGGGAATGCACATGTGTGATTCTGGTGTCTATCCGAGGGGTGGGGACTTCCTTTGTGGGTGTGCCCAGGTTAGCTCCAGGATTAGGGGTGTCTCCCAGTTGCTATGGTGGGTCCTTGCTCTTAGAAGTCTCAGATTTTACCAGTTAATTTTCCACTCACATCAGCATACCATACTATAGATTTTAAACTATGCTGTTCCCGCATCACTTTACATTTTCTTGAAATTAGCAAAACTCTTAATTTTCTCTCTGTATAAGGTCCTCTGAGCACTTCATGGACAAATCAGAAAGAAGTCTGACTTATCCCCTTCTACCTGTATATCCCTCTGTAGCTCTTTGTTTGACTCCAGTAACTTCATACTAGTCAAACTGGTCGGACCAGAACTACTTAGAAAGGTCTGGAATTTTTGGTTTCCCCCTGCAAAGTCATAATGCCTGCAGATTTAACCTTAATTGATAAGCAACTATGCTGGCATCCTGGTACAGTTAACAACAGAGTTGGCATAAACCAGGCCTAGAATGCCAACCAGCTATGGGCTGCTGTTCTCCCAGCAGTGTAACACGTGCCCAGGTACAAGGCAACCTAGGCAGCTGCCTACAGCTGGGGCCAAAAGTAGGCTAGTGTAGTTGCACTCACCAGGTTGCTGCAGGTGCCTGGAAGTCCACAGCTGTCTCCTAGGCAACAACAAAAAAACCCACTCCAGGTAAGACTCAGACAACAGTTAATACTTATGTGGAGTTCAAAACCCTGTAACTTAGAGACCACAGAAACAGCAGATAATCAAACAAATTTCCCCTTGGTTACATTTTTCACATGTCCTTTATTATTTAAGTACCAGGCAGATCAACGGGAGCAAATTAACACCCTCATGTCCAAGTATTAGGATGTTTAACCAAGTGGCACTAGGCAAGTAACTTAACCCTTGGTACTTAAGTTTTCTCATTTGTAGGTGCACTCTGGTGGTCTAGCAGTTTAGTATACTGGCCTAGTCCACATAAATCCCAAGGTCCCAGGTTCAAGACCTGGGGCAGGGAGATTGCCTGCCTACTCACCTTCATTTCTGCCTGCATCTTTCTTAAAAAAATTTTTTTTGAAATGTCACCTCATTTGTAAAATAGAATTTTTAAGAAAATGTGCACAAGGTGGTTGGACATTTAAATGGAATATAAATAAAACCCACAGGATATTACCTGGAATAGAGTGGGCTGGCGGTCAATAAACACTTGCTATTATCAGGAGCTACATTCCAACAAGGAAAGGATATATAGTGAGGAGGGCGAAGGGACCTCGGGAGAACAAAGGGCTAGTTAAAACAAGACTGAGGCACCCCCTAGTGGCTCAGGCTTAAGTCTGAGGCTCCACACTGAGGTCGCCATGGTGGGGTGGTTGGAGGGGTGTGGGTAACAAGCAACTGAACTAAAATGCTGCTTTTGCCTGCCTGTCCACATGCTTTAACTCCTGCCTGCTTCCTTCTTTCAAACAAACAAACCTAGGAGATTCTCGATTACGGTATCTTTTAGAATAAAAGCACTTTAGAAAAATAATTCGATGCAGTGGCTGCTGTGAAAGGAACTGAAAGCATTTAGGTTGACATACATCCCTGCCAACGACCTTAACTACTGGTCGAAAGCACAACGAAAAAGTTTGCACAAGTATTAATATTCTTACCTATTCACCCTTACAATTTAATTTAGCATCTCTCTCTCTCTCTCTCTCTCTCTCTCTCTCTCTCTCTCTGGTTACGGTATCTAAGGACAGCTTTTCTCAAACTCTAATTTCACGTCTAACCAAACAACTGAGGAAAAAATAGAGGCTCTAGCCAGGTCTAAAAACGAATCTAAAATAGCCTGGCCCTTTTAGGGGTTTGGGCGGAAAAGACTGACAGAGCTCCACCCGGACACGTGTTCCTCACAAATCTTCCCAAGGTCCAGGGGCCTAATGAATGAGGCTTTCCGCGAGCGGCCGCAGGAGACCCTCCAAGATCTTAAGGACCATAGAAAGCAGAGAACGACTCCGGGGCTATGATTTCCCAGGGTCTCTTCAAGTTACCCCTTCAAAACCGCAGTCACGAACCCCAATTTCGTCCCGTGCTTTGGCAAAAGCCTCCCATAATTTCCTTTCCCCCAGGGATGGTAAATCTCCAAGGTTTCTCCCCTCTTAGCTTTTACTCACCCGCACGTGTACGGAGCTCCGCCAGCGTGGTGCAACCGGGTTAGAAGCCGCAGGTGAAAAGGCAGCTGGGAGCCGAAAGAAGCCCCGCCCCAGAGCCGTTCCGGGGCGGGGCTTAGGTGGGTGGTGTCAGTAAGCCACGCCCAGGAAAGACCGAGTAAGGAAAAGGCAAGTGCGTTGACCAAGGTGAGTCACTACACTCATTTTAGAAGACAGGCCCGCGAAGAAGGGTAGGAATTCGAACAAGGACAGTTATTTGACTTCATCCCATTTCTTAACGAATGGAAGGGGTGCTGGTTTTTGTGCTGCTAAGGAGAAAGCCTGCTGTGTCTTATCTGTTTGCACAAACCGAGAACTCCGAGGACGCGGGTTCCTGCAAGCCCGGCCCTTGCTTTTTCACCTCCCACGTAGATCACCTTGGTATTTGGGGTCTCTCCAGGACGTTTTCCGGCTGATTTTGTCTGTCACGCTTACCGTCTTATCTGGGTGGGGAGGAAGGGGCACATCCCTGGTGTCCGCAGAGGGATACTCAGCTGAGGGCCAGGGCACAATCAGCCGAAAAGGGTGTGTGTATCCTTGGTCGGAACCGACTGCTCATCATGTTAGCATTTATTTGAGGACTAAATCCTTTCTTCTTCAACTAGCTGAGGTAAATATTCTGTCCAATTGAACCGTTGGTGAAGCTAGGGTACAGCAACAGTAATTCTTAAATTCATTTCCTAATTCCTTAAATTTTTAAGTACCCCCCCCCCACACACCCACTCTGCTGATCTATTGCACCTGGCACCTAAGTCAGGAAAACCTTGGATTCAGCCCCTGCCCCTGGCATCTGCCAACATAATTTATTTTCAGCTGTTTAATGATAGAAAGAAAAATAAAGTACATCCTGAGAATGCCAACCTTCACAAATTTCTGCTGAGAAAGTCCAGTGCCCTAAATTGATTCCAGAAAGAGGAACTAGGCTCTAGGGTCAGAGAAGCACCAGAGAAGTGGCAAGCACCAATTCTCTTCCGTTTCAGCAGAAATGGATCCTGGGCTCCGGTTGAAAAAGGCTTACATAAATACAGCAATTAAAGTCATATGATCAATGCTCGGCTGGTAGGCAAGAGCTTTGCTTTGCAATTAAATAGGGATGTGGCTGAAGACTGCTGCCACAATCAATGCCCACATCCGGCTGTCACTGTATTCATAAAAGAGGGTTATGAGAGCTATAAAACCAGGCAGATTGGGTGGGTAATTGTCCTGCAGAGCTCTGCTAAAGGAGAAATTTCATTGGCTTCTCATGTATTTTGCTTTCTTTCCAAACACACAAAATAGAGAAGGCAGGTTACCCCGAGGATTCATGACAAGGAAAGATGAGGTTTGTGTAAACATGTGCCTGTGTGTTTTCAGAGAAAAGACAGTTATTGAAGCTAGGGAGCTGCTAGGACCTGTAGGTGGAAATGGACCAATAACCTGCTGACAACTAGATTCTGAGATTATTCAGGTAGAAGGCAGGGTTTCTGTGGAGGGAAGGCCAGGCACTGTGAGTATGGCTGAGCAGTAAGCCATGTTCTCAGACAGGCTATTCAGTGAGCTTTGGAGGGAAACCTAAAGGTGGTTTCTTTATTTCCTAGTTTAAAATCCCTTCATAGTCAAATTTCTTAATCTCCATCCTTTTTTTTTTTTTTTCCCTTCACATAGCCATGGGTCTCAAACTTAGGTCTTTGGGATTCATGTGATATGCTCCGTAGCCACTGTGCCACCAGGGTGCTCCAGTCTCCATCCTTTTAAAATATTAATTTATTTTGGTGAGATTGATGGTCTTTTATATGTAGTATCAGCTACTTTTCTCCCCTTTTTTTTTTATTCTTGCAAAAACAGAAGTATTAGGAATCATAACAAAGAAGAAAAGGGAAAATCGCTAGGAAAAACAATGCAGCCAGATGAAAAGCAAAGAACTAAGGTAGGTCCATTAGCTCTGAGGTTGATCTCATAATTGAAAGGCTGGCAAGGGACATGAGCTCCCTAAACTTCTTGCCTGCCTTTCTTTTTATCCTCTCTCTGTCTTCTGGTTTCCCATCTTGGTGCGTTTTGCCCCTTGCGATTGCTCTTTTTCCCTTTCCCCTCTGGACTGCAACAACCAGTAGAGAAAATATTTGATCATTTGATTAGTCAATCAATCAACATTTGTTGAGCATCTGCCATTTGCCCAATCTTGTTTAAGCACTGTAGATAGTCGGAGCAATAGAAATTCCTGCCTGTTTAAAGCTTACATGTAGTGGGGAAGAAAACAAGTACTGTAGGCATTGCTGGGCATGTGTCAGGGGGCAGCTGACCTAGTCTGGGGAGTCAGGAAAAGCTAGAGATGGCTATCTCTTGTATTCCTCTGGCAGATCCAAGGGCTTACAGGAGAGGAGGGATCCTCCATATTTCTCTTCCTGCTGCTCTATTAGAGCTACTGAAGTTGGATAGGGGCTCTGCAGTTGTCCTTGTTATTTCTCCACAGCATAGATGGATTGGCAAAGATATAGAGAAAATGGACTCCTCAAATACTGCTGGTGGGAATAGACAATGATACAGTTGTGATATAAGAAAATTATATATTTGATCATTCAGATGACCAAGTATATATATTTCCTGATTCATAGCTCCACAAACCTGTGGAATTTCCCAAGAGTTGAGCATGATTAAGGTCTTTTTTATTATGTTAATGAGTTGACTCTTGGATAGCATATAAGAGTATGTGGGCTGGTTGGCAGGAGATCAACAGTGTGATCAGAGGTTTGGAACAATCAGTACCGCAGCCCCCCTCACAAACCTCTTACAGGGTGAATCAGTCACCAGTGGCCAATGATTTAATCTGCTTATGTGTAGGTTTCAGATTGCTTCCAGGTGAATACTTGAAGATGTAGGGAGGGCAGTGCACTGAGCATGGAGTTCAGTGCCCTTTTCCATTCCTTGCCCTTGGCAACTCCCATTTGGATTTCATCTGTATTTTTTTTTTCCTTTTTTAAATGAAAGTTGCAGGCAGGAGTGAAGGTGAGTAGGCAGACAAGAAGAGAGAGGAGAAAGGAGTACTTTATTTTATTTTAGTTGTTCATCTTGGTTGTTCCCCCTGGCCCCGACATGCAATCCTGGTCCTTGGGATGTATGTGGACTGTACCTGCTGAAGGCAGCTAAAATGCTACTGCACTAGGGTGCACCTTATTTTTTTCTTTTAAAGAAGAGGTGCAGGCAGGAATGAAAGACAGTAGGCAGGCAGGCAGGAAGGAAGAGAGAGGAAGAAGTATTTTATTTTATTTAGTTATTCATCCTGGTTGCCCTTGGAATGTATGTGAATGTATATGTCCTTGGAACTGCGTGTCCTGTGGACTTAACCATTAAGCCACCAGAGCATGCCCACCTGTATCCTTTTAAAATATCCTTTGATAATAAAATGATAAGCCAGTAAATAAAATGTTTATTTGAGTTCTGTGTGTTGTTCTAGCAAATTAATTGAGCCTGAGAAGAGGTTGTAGGAACCTCTGGCTTATAGCCTGAGTTTATAATTGAGATCTGGAAATGGAATTGAGATCTGGAATGGAAGTGATGGATAGTCTTATAGGACTGAACGCTTAACTTGTGGAATCTGATGCTGTCTCTGGTAGTGTCAGAATTGAACTTGTAAGATGCCAACCTGGTGTCCTAAGAAATCCACCCCCACACATATATCTATGCACACACACACACACACACACACACACACACACACACACACACACACACAGGAATTGGTAGCAGAACCCACTTAACAGTGCTTAGGAAAACTGTCTGATCATACCTCAAATAATTAAACAAAGAATTATTTTAGCAGTTGCACTCCTAGGTATATACTCAAGAAAATTAAAATGTATTTCCTGTACATAATTATTCATAATAGCTAAAATGTTGAAACAACTCAGATGTCCATTCACTGGCAAATGGATAAACAAAATGTAGTATATTATTTGGTCATGAAAGGAGTGAAGTACTGATTCATATTACAACGTGAATCAACTTTGAAAATGTGTTTAAAGAAGCCAGACTCCATATTGTTTGATTCCATTTATATAAATGTCTAGGGTGCACCCTTGTGGTTTAGGTGACTGAGATGTGCAGACCACGCAAAGTCCAAGGATTCGGGTTTGTGACCTGGGCGCTCAACCTGGGTTCTTACCCCAGGACCAGGGTGAAAAAACAAAAAATAAACTACCAATTAAATAAAAATGCTTCTTCTGGTGCACCCTGGTGGCCTAGTAGATAAGGCTCCTGGCACAGTCCACATACATACTAAAGACTCAGGTTGAAGACCCAGGGCTGAGGTGTGTGTGTGTGGGGGGCACACCATGACACAACCACAGTGTACAACTAAATAAAATAAATGTTACTTCCACCTCTCTCTGCCTGCCTGTTTGCTTGCCTTCATTCCCCCCTGCCCCTTTCCTTTAAAAAAAAAAAAAATGCTGCTGCTCCTCCCTCCCTTCCTTCCTTCCTTGCTTCCTTCAAAATTCTTCTTCCTTCTTTCCCTTCCTTCCTCTCTTAAAAAAATTATATGGATGCTCAAGTTGGAAACTCTACAGAGACAAAAAGTGGATTGAGAGTTGTTTAGGTCTGAGGGGTCTATGGGGTGGTAGCTAAAGGTAACAGGGGTTCTTTTTGAGGATAAAAATGTCCTAAAATTGTGATAGTTGCACATACTTGTGATATAATAAAAAGAAATTGAGTGTGTACTTTAAACAGGTAAAATGTATGGCATGTGGCTTTTGATCAGTAAAACTGTTAAAACAATACCAATGCAAAACATGCTTGGATACTGCAAAGATCTGCAATTCCCATTATAACTGTGGGCTGCATGGCATTACCAATTTTAAGGACTAGAAAAGATGCTGTATCCCGTTTATCTCTCCGTGTTCCTTCCTCAGTGTCCAGAGAAACATTGCATTCGAATTGGCTGTGCAAACAGTCACAAAGGAGCGATTGTGCATTCCCATACTTCCATTCCAGAGTCTTCTCTCCAGGGGCTAAAATTAAATTGTAATGCCTCTGTATAAACAAATAAAGCTCCTTAAATGATAGGCAGTGTAGTGCAAAGAAGAGTCGCAATGCACCCTGGGATCTAGGCTTCCCATGTAGGGAAACATGGTGACATCAGCTAGAGTAAGACTAATTCTCAATCCTTTTGGAGTTGAGCATGTTCTAAGACTCAGTTCCCTCTTCATATGACTCCAATCACTCTTTCATTTCTAGACTCAATTTGTTAGTCTATTTCTATACCCCTCATTTTCTCACCCACCCCCACCCCCACAATGTCCAAATCGGACCTCCAATACTGAAAGCATTTGCCGGAAATTCATTAAGCTAGGCACATGGGAAATTACAGAGGAGATTTCACTTGTCACTTAGGCTCAAATATAGAAAGTCATTTTAAAAGGACAGTGGTGAGAGGCTATTTTTATCTTGCTTGTTTGTGCTGAGTTTTCTTATCTTGCTATCTCTCATTCTCTTCTTGGCTGCCTCTCTTCTCCCTTGCTGCTTCTTCAAGCTAAACATTGGCTTTTTTCATCTTTGTCACATGTCTTCTTATTTTACTTTATAGAGTCTTTTCATTCTGTCTTCATTGTTTTCATTCATTCAACAAATTCTGTATTCCTGCCACATAGCAGGCTCTGTGCTAGGTACTGGGAGGACACAGTGATGAATAAGACATGGCCCTTACCAGTATGAAGATTACAGTCTGCCAAAGCAGGTTTACAACAGGGAAAGTGAGTTCAGATTTGATCACAGGAAAGCCTTGAGGGAATTACTTGTACCTTTCCTTTTGTTTTTTTAAAGGAAAGGTGCAGGCAGGCATTAAGGTGAGTAGGCAGGCAGGAAAAGAGAGAAGAGGAAGAAGCAATTTATTTATTTCATTTGGTTGTTCATCTTGGTTGTTGCCCTTGGTCCTGGGTTGAGAATCCAGGTCCTTTGGGATGTATGTGGACTACTACACTGCAGCTGACTAATCCTTTAGGCCACCAGGGTGCGCCAACTTCCACCTTTCTAATACCCTTTATCCTGCTAATAGGCATGTGAAAATAGCCAGAATCATAACATGCTTGTGAGTTTAGAGAATAAATCAAATATATCACAAGGAGTGCAAAGAAACCAAAAACTGGGTTTCCGGGTAAATTATACAAGCCTCCTAGGTAGGGAGAACATGGATTAGGTAGTCAGGTGTAGATGTAATCCTGACCCCACTATTTGTATATTATTAGCTATTTGACTCTAGGTAAGTGACCTCTGGACCTCTGCTCCCTTTTTAATGAAATGGAAACTGTAATCTCATTTTAGGATGTTGTGAAGATTAAATGTGATATCATATATAAGGCACCGAGCATAAGCCCAATGTCTGTCACTTCTTTCCCACTATCTCCCTATCCCACCTTTGAATCACATAATCAACACTTCTCTGTGGCTCAGGCCACTAAGGTAAAGGCCGTAAGTCCCATAATCATACCCCATCCCTCAAAAAAAAAGCCCAATCTTTCAACTGGTGGGAAATGCGTTTCTTTAAATGATATGTATACACCGATAATATGCCCAGGAAGATGGGTTGTTACTATAAATTGTATTGTACATGGTCAGATCATTCTTTTCTTCTGCGGAAAGAGAAAGGCAGTAAAAAAAAAATTAAATTATGGGAAAAAGACTTAAATGAAATATAGTAAAGGACTTCACTATGAGAGCTGGAAATGTGAGTAGATCAGAGAGAGCTATAGAGTCTCCTTTTCTAAGACTATCTATCTACTTGGGCTGGACTGGGGCAGGCCTATCTGGAGATTGAAAATAAATATCCAAACTTCTTCATTTCCTAGTTAGCCCAGGGAATCTTTTTTTTTTTTTTAAGAGGAAGGAGGAAAAAGCATTTTATTTATTTAGTTGTTCATTTTTGTTGTTCCCTGATCCCAGGCCACGAGCCCAGGTCCTTGGTCTGCATGTGGACTGTGCCCAGGCATGGGCTTAACACCTGAGCCACTAGGGAATCTTTGCAAGAGGAGGTGAATACCATTCCTCTTTTTTTCCAAGCAGGCCATGTTCTGGGGAGATGAATTCTGCCAAGAAAGCTTATTGCTCGCAAGGAAGGAAAAAATGGCAGCTGCCGCTTCAGGCACTTCCTACGTACAGTAAATTGAGAAACTGCTATTTTGATTTACTTGGTTCCTCTTCCCTGATAAAGAAGGAATCTTGTCAATCAGAGGTTCCTTGAAGCTGGGGTGGAGATGGAAGGCCTGAGCTCCAAGTGCAGAAATTGGCAGAGGCAATGCTCAAAGGAATAAGGCTGACTCAGTGGGCAATATCAGGATACCTGGGTTCCCTCCCACCCCCAACCACAGGAGAGTTTAGGTTGTCTTTGTTCTGTAGAGCTCTTTTCAAAGGGGGTGAGTTTAGTTATCCTTTCCTCTCTTCACTGCCATTTTTCTTTCATCTTCCTTCGTTTTTCCCTTGTTCAGACTTTTCTTCCCTCTCTCACAACCATTCCTTTTCCTTTTCTCCTTCACTCTCTGCCCAATTTTCAGATCAGCTGTTCTGTCTAACCACCCATCCCACTGGAATTTCTGTCCCAAGAACTTTAGAATTCTTCTTGATCTATACTAAGAATACTATCCTGAGAAAGGCCTTGCTCATACCTGTAGAGAGTTAAGTGTAGTCAGGTGCTACAGATTTCCCCACTGGAGTAGGTGAAGGAAGATTTTTGGTGCTGAATTTTCAGAGCCTTTCATATAAAATATAATTGTGAATATCTCCCAGAGGTTAGAATATCAGAACTCACATTTCCCAAACCTCTTTGATTTTTTTCTTCCACACCCCCTCCATCGCAGCACATCCGGGACACATAGACTTTGGCACACTTTAGAAACCTATCATTTGTTAGGGTATTTTTTTGGTTTTCTGTTTGTTTGTTTTTTTGAGGAAAAATGCAGGCCATAATGAAGGTGAGCAGAGGCAGACAGGAAGAGAAAAAAGAAGCACTTTATTTAGTTGTTCATCTTGATTGTTTTCCCCGGCCCCAGGATGTGCACCTAGATTCTTGGCATGTGTGTGGACTGTGCCCACTGAAGGTGGCAGACCTAACTTACTTTACCAGGGCATGCCTAGATCTTTTTTTTAAGGCTGTAGCAGTCATCATTTGATTTCTACAACTACCCTATGATAAAACAGGGACATTATAACAGTCTCACTTTACAGCTGAGTAAAATTGAGACTCAGCGAGGTTACATATCTGATTCAGTAATATAACTAGCATTCAAGCAATAAAGCCAAGTCTTATTTATGGCCCTGATCTCTACTGCCTTGCACTGCATGTATATGTATATGTATGTATGTATGTATGTATGTATAATGACATAATATGATGTGATATATGATATGAGACCTAGAAGATCATTTTTCCCCATTCAACTAAAAGTATATTGTGCATCTACTATGTGCTTATCACTATTCCAGGTGTGGAGATAGAACAATGACCAAAACAGACAAAACCACCACAATTCTTGCCTTTATGAATCTTCCATTGTAGTGGGGGAGATGACAAGATAAATATATAAAATGTGTTTTATTATGTATATGTTAGAGAATCATAGGGGCATTGGAATCAACATAAAACTTAGAAAAGGACAGACAGATGTAAGGGTGCAGAGAGTCAAAGTCTACACTGAAAAGGTTACGTCTGAATGAAGATCTGAAGAGGATAAGGGAGTGACTACAAAGAGATTTAGGAGTAGCTGTGGAGGGTGGGGTGCATCTGTAGAGAGAAAAGCAAACATCAAAGTCCATGGAGAATTAGGGAATGAGGGTGGGTGGTAGGAGATGAGGTTGGAGAGACTAAGAGGGTGGGGATATTTTGTTTTTGTTTGCCAACCTGTACCACTTGGGGGTGGGGTGGGGTAACCAGATGCCAGATTTTTTTCCAAGGTTTTGTTTTTTTTCTTTTAAGGAAGGCTTCAGGCAGGCATGAAGGCAAGTATGTAGGCAGACAGGAAGAGAGGAGGAAGAAGCATTTATTTATTTTATTTAGTTATTCACCTTGGTTATTCCCTCTACCCCCACTCCTGGCCCTGGGTCCTTGAGATGTATGTGGATTGCATTTGGCCAGAGCTGGCTGACTTATCTGCTACTCTACCAGGGTGTGCCCTTTTTCATTCTCTTATTTATTTATTTATTTAAAAGGAAGGTGCAGGCAGGAATGAAGGCGAGTAGGCAGGAAGTCAGGAAGAGAAAGGAGGACGAAGCATCTTCGTTTTTATAAAGTTGTTCACACTGGTTGTTTCCCCCCAGACCCAAGACTTGACACCAGGGATGTATGACTTGCTTCTTCAAAGGCGCTTGACCTAAACGTTGCTCCAGAAGGGCCCTCTTTTAAAAAAAATTTTTTTTTAAAGGAAGGAAGGCAGGCAGCAAGCCGGAAGGAAGAGAGAGGGGAAAGCATTTTATTTAGTTAGTTGTTTATTTTATTTGCTTATTTATTAAAGGAACTGTGTATAGAAGATGCAGGTGAGCAGAGACAGGCAGACAAGCAGAGAGAGGAAGATGCATTATATTTTATTTAGTTGTTCACATTGGTTTTCACCTGGCCTTGATTCTTGAATCTGGGTCCTTGATATATGTGGCCTGTGCTTTTAGCTGAAAACAGCTGACCAAACCACTACTCCACCAGGGCACACCAGTTGCTCATTTTAGTTGTTCCTCCAGGCACTGGACCACAGAACTGGTCCTGGGGCTATATGTGGACTGCACTCCAGACATGGCTTAACACCTGAGCCACCACAGTGTACCCAGATGCCATATCTTATGAAGTGACATAATGCAGATGATATACCATGATAAACAAATAATACCATATGGCAGGACTGTTACGTTGCTGCATAAAAAATTTTCCCCCATATAATAAATGTTTATCTCACCCAGATCTGAGGGTTAAGAACTGGGACCAGCCCAGCTGATCTGACTTGGGGTCACTCGTGAGCTTGTCCCCTAGGTCTTTAATCATCTTAAGGCTTACCTGAGGTGGAGGATCTGCTTCCACACTCACTCATGTGGCTGTTAACAAAAGACCTCACTCCGTTCCGTAC
Organism: Solenodon paradoxus; assembly: GCA_004363575.1. NCBI lineage: Eukaryota > Metazoa > Chordata > Mammalia > Eulipotyphla > Solenodontidae > Solenodon > Solenodon paradoxus. Next base: position 1,947 of record RJWH01003727.1, on the reverse strand, counting down.
CACAGGAGTCTGCTCATAGAGCTGTTCATGACGTGCCAACTAGCACCCCCGACAAGTGATGAGAGAGAAAGGGGAGAGAGGGAACAAGAAGAAAATCACAGCTTCTTTTGTAACCTCATGTTGGGAACTATGTTCCATTACTTCCGTCATATTCTCTTGGTCTCATAGATAAACCTGGTTTTATGTGCATGGGGACTACAAGGAGACGAGGATCACTGGGCATTACTCAGAGGCTGGCTCCAACAACTAGTCTGCAAAACATTTCCTCACACCAACCTTTACATCCACAAATATGTCCAGGGGTTAGAGAGCAGCCCCTAAAACCCTGGCGCTCCCAACTCTGTCTGGACTGAGGCCTCAACAGGGATACTGTGAGAGCCGGAGCTTTAGTGACCCACTGAGAGTCTTGAGGTCTTATTTAAATTCTGCATGAGCATGCTTCTTTCTTCAAAGCCCCACTTCCTCTAGGCCTGGCCTCATTTCATTCACCCAATTAACACAATGTGAAATAATCTCACTTAAACCTGCAAAGCAAAAAAAAAAAAAACCAAAAACCTTTGAGGAAAGCTATAGAACTTCAAAGGCAGGAGCCCTCTGAGCAATTTAACCTTGAAATGACACTGAAGGGCAGAGCCTACTCACCCTTCCCTCAAGGGTCCTTAGGTACCTTATGAAAAGAGAGGCATTGTGTTTAGTCTAAGAGTGATGAGTGATGACAGGAAATGGCATTTGCTCTGTTCCTGAGGCCCAGTACTGGGTTTGTCTGGAGACAAAGACGTGACCCTCTAGAGACCCAGTCAGCCACTTGCCCAACTCCTGCCTGGCTCAGCCTTGGCTTGTAGCCGGAGTAGGTGAGTTTCCTAAACTGAGCAGCAGATGGCATCACAGCCTCAGGAGCCAGCAGCTGAGTTTGCTCCAGGAGCAGCATTACTGCTAGGAACTCAGGCTCCATCCAACTTGGTGTCTGATGACTCCTGAGACCTGACCCTTGCCTCCTTAAGGCCTAGCATAGGGAAGTTTCTGCTTTGTGTCTGCAGATTAGGATACTGGCAGGCTGGTATCTCAGAGAGCAGAGCTTAGAGCCTCCCGTTAGGAAGCAGATGGTAAACACGGTCTTTTCTCTGATCTTTTCTGGGAAAGATGAAAATCAGGGGCTTCTGTTCCCAGAGTGACTGTTTTTCCATCACTGCCTGTCCTTCACTTGTGATGGTCCACATGGAGTATACCCTGTTTTGGGGACTGGCAGGTCCCTGGTAGAAGCCTCTTGGGATAAGCCAGATGGAGCCAGAGACAATTTGAGGGATCAGTGAGCTCTGGAAAGCATCTGGAGAACCTCATGGGCTTAAATAGAATCTTCTTCTCTGTGATCCACATCAGGATTCCTACCCAAGAGCTGCCTCCCAGCAACACAGGTGGGCCTGGTCCTGCAGGCCTTTTGTCTGTGCCTCAGTCTCCTTCCCTCTCCTTGTATTTCTTTCTTTTTTTAAAAAAAAAAAAGAAAAAATTCGGGTAGGAGTGAAGGTAAGTAGGCAGGCAGGCAGGAGGAGAGAGGAGGAAAAAGCACTTTATTTATTTTACATAGTTGTTAATTTAGTGGTTCCCCTGCCCAGGATTCGAACCTCAGTCCTTGGGATGTATGTGGCCTGTGCTTCGACCAGAGGTGGTAGACCATATCACTGCTCCACCAGGGCATGCCACTCTCCTTGTATTTATTTTTTTATTTTTCAGTACTGAATTTTTGTTTTTTAAAGGAAAATTGCGGACAAGAATGACAGTGATTAGGCAGGCAGACAGAGAGAGGAGTAAAAAACATCTTTATTTTATTTTTGATTAGCTGTACACATTGGTTGTTCCCCACCAGACCAGGGACTCCAGCCCAGGGGTATATGGCTTAAACTCTTTCAGAGGGGATTAACCTAACACTGCTCCCCGAGGGCGTGCCTCCTC